>OZ025192.1:2452830-2760330 GCA_964019065.1 Catostylus mosaicus | reverse complement strand
CTTCGTATCCGTTCATACATTAAAAGTTTGATCTTAAATCGATACAAACAATAAGAATATTGATTGAAAACTTAGTGCAAGCCAGCCTAACTGGGAGGGGGGAGGGGTAGCATAACAAGTTTTAAGTAGAAGGGACGTGCCATTAGAGATATCTTTCTTTGAAAAATACGGAATTGTGGGTATACAATTTCATCAAAGTGGAAAGGTACACGGAATTATGGGTATAGATTTTGAGAAAAGAAAAAAATTGGAATCATCATACGTATGAGCTTTAAACAATGTGATGAATCTAGCATCTTTATGGGGTGCACCCTACATGGTACAACTTACATCATTTCCGACATGGTCAGCGACACGCAGTTATAGGTCCCATTTTTCAAATAGTGACACAAAAGAATGGCCCCAACTTTTTTCTCAAAATGACGCGTCCTTATAGCTTTACAGAGACCCTTGCACTTTGTTCAAATTTACTTTGATTTTACAATGTGAGCTCACAAAAGTAAACATTTGCCCCCTGGCCATCAGGCCTGGTAAAAAATCTAGCTGCACGGTCTTTGCAAAGCCATTTTTATGAATTTGTGACAAGATGATTCAAGTTAAAAGGTTCAAAAAGCACAAGCTTTCATTCTTTAAAATTTATTTAAATCACAACTGCATTATTTCAGCAAACACTCATTTGTTATTTGAAGTTCAAAACTTGTTGGATGTGGTTTTACGTTAAGTAGCTCAGCAAAGGTATCTTCCCGTGTGTTCATTCAGTGAAACTTCGTTGTCTTGCGCGTTCAGCCATCGATTAAAGCAGCCAACAAAGCTGAAGCGAAGGAATGGCTGCCAATGTTTAATCAGAAAAATCTACCAAGAGCTATAGCTAGTTGTCTTGTTTTAAGGGGGTTTTGGATCGATTTTCCAACAAAATGGGGGTGCAATCTTTATTCGATGACAATTTAACAAATTTTGCCGACAAAATATCCCTTCATCACAATATCCCTCTACACACCCTCCTCACCCTACTGTAGCTACGCCCTTGAATCTTCTAACAGATTCCCACCCTCAATTGTTATGTGTGACGAAAAAGAGACCCTTAAAAATGTTGAGCCTGGAAGGCACCAGACTTTATTTAGATATATTTATTGACTGGTAAATTTGGAAGGGACTTGATGGGGCATTCATTGAAATCTCAAATAGCTTCGTGAACTTTCACCTTCTCAAGAGGTGAGGTTTCATGACATGACTTCAGAGACGTTAAAGAATTTTATCTTCTTAACATGTTTGTTGTTCATAACCTATATTGACGCAATATGTCTACAAATTGTAAGCTGTTGCTACCCAAAAATCTGTTTTTAAACAAAAATTCGATATGGTGCAAAGTCAGTGCAAAGTGGGCAAGAAAGGTGCATTTTAAAGTGTAAGCATAACCTGCTAGCCACTTTAAAGTCTTTAATTGCAACGAGAGTCGTAAAATTCGGGAGTTAAGATATTGAGACATCAGACCCATTCCTACACAAAAGGCAACCCTCCACTCGAGAAATTTCCAAAATATTCCGTTTTCCTGACAAATTTTTAGCTTTTATAAATATCGGCAAGGTCATGAAGCACTGATAATTGATGTCAAGTTAGGTGTTGTGGAATTATGGGCAATAATTGCAGATAGAGGTTCTTGGCTCTCTCAATTATGAGAAGTCCAAAATCTGTCGACAAATCCTATGCTCTGCGCCCCTACAGCAACAACGTACGTCGTTCAATGACATTTGTGTTGGTGGAGTCTGTTGGGTGTGGTCGCTTACTAATTTGGTGAAAATAGTAGATTGGGGCACATCATAGACTGAGATAGAGAGGATTTTTTCAAAATAGTAAATTTATACCCCTCCCCTACAATCAGGGGTGAGTACAGAGATATTGTTTACACTCTAAAATACCTAACGGCAATTCAATCGATCCTGTCCCACCATATGCCGCATTGCAAAGTGCTAAATTGATACCTACATCTTACTCGATCCAAATTTGATTACTTCGACCATGTGCAACTTCCAATAATCAGCGAAAGCCTTGTGCCAGACTTTGATTCTCTGCAATTGGCCTAAATCTTTAGTTGTAACAGCAAGGAAAGGCTCAATGCTACCACTTGCAATGTATCGGCTAAATAAGATATAAAAAACTTTAATGTTAATGATAATTGGAAGACGACATTGCTTCAAAATAAAAGTCAGAGAATTCCAAGTGAGATAAGGTTGGTGTACCACCTACCTTATTGGCAAGTGAGCACAACCCCTAGGAAAAGTAGCCTATTTAATTCCATAATAACGTATCTTTTATTACTAATAAATTTAATACCATAATAAGCTGATAGGGCACGTTATGGTATATGATAGTCCTGAAATGCTGCTAACCCTTGCCCACCCATTTGTAGGAAATTTTATTTGATTCCCCCTAATACCTGCGACATTTTCTGGACTTCGTTTAACTTGTTTCAGCTTTTTCACTAGCATTAAAGTGTGAGAATTGACATTATTCTTATAATAGCTTGCATCCCTTCTGCAATGTTTTTGTTATTTCTCCATCGGTCTTAAGCAGAAAGAAAAGTGGAAAAGATTTTCAACACTCTCCCATTAAAGATAAAATAATCCACTTTAAGTATGCTTTGTGGCAACATTCAAACGATTAAAATCATATATGAACTTTAACATATATTTAAGTTTTATCTGTTCGAAGTTTATGTTCTACACTTCTTATATTTCTACAGGGCGTCTCTTGATAGCAGTTCTGTCTTACCACATTTCATATAAGTTATCATTCAGCTCATCTATCTTAACTTAGTTCACCAAAGGGTTTGCAAATTTTACACAGCAATTCGATCGCAAAAACTTGTACCTGAGTTGATCTGTCGCAAAATGTGAAAGAATATCGCTTTACTTTATGCAATTAAAGTGAGATATCATAGTGACTTAATGTGGCCATACATCAAGCAGTTCCAAAGTACAAGAACTCGTTTCCCTATAACAATTTCGTTTTGTCGTTGCTAAGAGGTGTCGTCTATGCAAAAAGACGCTTATATCGAGGAATATATATATGATGTATCAATTTCTTCTTGTTAATAGATAAGAATTATAAGATGAGAAATATAAGAAAAAACGTAGCACAAGAATCTTAAATTGCCCAGAAATTTCCAAATCTTTCCAAAACCAAGGGGTTTTCTATCTTAAACTGAGATATCAAATTACTCTTCTCGTTGCACATCTACACTCCTTGCCAAAAAACTTGTGAAATCAGCCCAAAAATTGCAAACTCCACCGCCATACCGCCATCCCCTTTTCCATACAATTTGGATGTTTCTCGCTTGACGTTTTACAATGATATCTATTTTTTGGCAATATTGTATGGCGATAATACATGGAAGCATATCTTCAAACCAATCTGAGAGGGCCGGGGTTTGACAATAGGGTATTCTAAGGGGAGTGGTTAAGCAGCATTTGGTTTTTAACGAGATTTTGGCAAGGATTGTGCATTTAAGTGAGATATCATAATGACTTACTCTTCTAATTGGATATCTTCAGAGACACCGTTATCGCCAGTTAGTTTTATCCATGCAGCACCAGCGGTCAAATCCGTGAAATATCCCTTTGCAGTATGAAACGTTATCTTATAATGGTGCACTAGAAAAAGCAAAACATGTAATCTTGTTATGGCTTCATTGGATAAAACGGCCAGAAGATATTAATTTCCATGCTTCTTAACTCCCTGTCATAATGCCGCTATATAGTAATAACTTATACATTTCACTAGTTTCGAAGGGGGTACAAGCAGCGATAATTCTAGAGCAAGCAAGACATGCAAATGTTTTAACGCACACATTAAATGCCTTATCCCCCGTAAGAAATTAACAATTCGCCCCCTTGACCCCTTCCTATGACCTCTTCGTAGGTCGTACGACCCCTTCGAGGATTAAAGGGTTAATTGCACCAAACACTCATTAAAGTTTAAAATCATCCAAAAAACGGATATCTTCGATACTCCTGCCCAAATAAGACAATGTCGATCTGATCCAGTATTTAAATTCCGAAACTTTTCGAATTAGTACTCTCTTCCCCTCATTTATGCCCAGCCCCCCCCCCCCCAAATAACCCCTTCATCCTGAAAGTTAGAATTGCATGACACATATCGATACATGAAATTAGTCGATGATGGATCACATAAAATCCGAAAGTATAGGTTGAACTTGTCAAAAGCAAATAGGTTCAAGGACGTCAACTGCAAGGGCACCGGGGGCAGTTGCCCTTCCAGCCCGCGAAAAAGAAGCCTAACTCTTTTATTTTGCTATTGTTTTGCCCTTATTTTTCACTGCCATACCCTCCTTGCCCTGGGGCATAGCAGGCGTCCCTAAATTGTTTCTGATGATTAAATAATGATATGATGTCTTTAAAAAGCGCCTTTCGTATAACAGCCCTCAAATCAGCCTGCACCCAAAATGTTCAAAATTAGTAACCCGGAAGAAGGCTCAGTCGCAGTGAACAATTTTGATACACTTACCACAAAACGGACTTTGTCCGTTAGTTCGTAGATAGAAACTGCCATTTAATTTGCCATTGTGCTCTTGAGAATTGTAGCCCATCATCGGACAGCCAGCTGCCGGACAAGATGTACAAGATGGCTTTTTGAAATCCTGATAGCTTGGACAAGGATAGGCTTTGAATGGACATCTGGAATCCAATGACTCAATGAAGTAATGTATAGCTCTGTAATGACTGCATGTGAAGAAGGAAGCAGCACCTGAAATATCAAGTAATTAAGTCATTCTTTAGCAGGAGACATTTTTGATTGAGAAATTTTACACGTGATTATCTACTGGGATTAAACGCCCCTGATTTGGCACAGCAGATCATAGATGTGTACAGCACAATCCCTGCTCAAATTCTTGTAACGCTAGTGAAAGTTCTTCTATTTGCAGCCCCTCCCCCCAAAACGATGTTGTTTAAAACGACTTTCATGGTCAACCTTCAACCAAAATCAAAAGGTATTACCCTCTTCAAAAAGGTGATGAGAATGTAAGTTATGTCGTGTTACTTTTACTCGCTGTCTTAGAATTTAGCTATAAAAAGTCATTTACGGTTAGTATCAAGTTTTTGTTTACAGTATTTAGATATAAAATCATTTATAATATAAAATTATCTTCTTCAGGGTTGTCTGAAAATCGCATCAAGCGTGAAACTTGAAGTCACAACTTTAACCGTCGTGTTCTGTTATTAAGTTTAGTGATAAAACTATATGAAAAAAGCTATAGAAAGCAATTGAAATAACGACAACTAAAATAAAACCAAAACAAACCATCATCAGTCTTGCGACAATTCTTTTGCTCGTATCCTCCATTTGGGTAGAAGTCGATATGGCCGAAAGGGTCTCTGATTCCATACCCACTTACGATAAAACTTCTTGAATCAGTATGGATGACGTCAACAAAAGAAGCATCAGTGCGATCAAGCCTCACATCTATGTGTTCATTCTCAAAATGAGGCGCAGCAGCATCGAGCGCTAGTGTATGAAATATGTACTATTAAAGACACCTAGCTTAAATATTAACCATACAGTAAGAAATATTAAACATACAGTGAATAAAAATATTACTTTGAAAGAGTATAGTACAGTAAGGCCCCTTATTTCTGGAAAAGATTGGAAAAAGATCGCAGATATAGCTTACAAGAAGCAGACGCATGATATGAAAGATACGTATATAAATTTATATCACAACATACCAGTGATGCGAGCAATTGTCTCATTCTTCCTTTTGATGTTTCTTCCAGTATACCCTGCAACATGAGCTCCAAGTCCGGAGCCAATCACATGCACGCTACCATAGCTAAGCCCAAATTGATCTTTCAGCAACTTCAGGAGAGCTTGCAGCTGTACTCCCACTAATCGACTGTTTCCAGCAGCTTGGTGGTAAGGGAATCGAGCTCCTTGCTCCCAATGAACAACAATTACATTCGAATCTTCTTTCTTTAGAAGTTTTTCAATCATGAGCGGCATGTAGAAGACAGAACCTGATTCTGTAAAGTAATAAGGCATGGATTTGCTTAAAGGGTCGAAATCTTAATTTTTTCTTATTTCATATATATTATCGGTGATTTACATCGTTTCCTGTAAAGTCAATCCTCGAACTGGTCCTCCTCCCCTCTTGAAATAGCCCTATTAAGTTAGCCCCCATCCTAGTGTTACGACACAGGGTGCCCACCAATAGAGGACTTGCATGACGATTGCATCATACTGTGTCACGTTTATTTATTTTTGTTTATGTCGTAATTATTATTTTAGGTTTGAGTAAACAGTATATAAAGGGTTGTTTTGGAACTTTAAATTAGTCTAGCCGTACGTTTGCCGGGCTGTGTTTTACCGTTAGTTTGTCGAACTAGGAGATCAGTTTGTTAGCCGTTACTAAAATTCTATTTGCCGTGTGTCATAAATTTATTGCCGTCAACTCAGAAGAATTTTGGAGTAAAACATTAAAGTTTTTTCGTTTTTGTTTTCTTTTACTTTGAACGAACTCACATCTGTAAAACCCGTTTCAAGAGTGGTTTTACACTAGAACAAAAAGCTTTTTAATAAGCTCCTCTTGAATTAGCCCCCACCAAGATGAAAACATTTTATTGATTAATTTATTTAGAATTTTCATTCTATATGATCAGAATTAACGCACCTTGAACTGAATTATTGCTGTGCAATTTGTCTCTAAAAATTTTAAAAGCCCCCTCGTAACAGCCTCGCTTCCCTCGAATAAGCCCCTGTCTAGAAAGGTCAACAATAAATGAGCTCCAAGGGGGCTAATTCGAGGATCTACGGTATCTTTCATTCACATACATCGTCTCAAGAATCCTCGTCCCAGCCGTCCCTGGATGATAAAAAAAAATTGGCAGACAAGCATTACAACAAATCAGCTTTTAATGAATTACATAATACAATTTTACCTAGATAACCATGGACGATGAAAAATGTGGCCTTCTTTCCATCAAATGTCGATGTCCTAACACTTGCAGGGTCTATATCACTGATAATATCTGGATTGGCTTTTTGTGCTCGAGTATACAGCATGAATTTTGTCCCAACAACTTGTGGAGATTCAGGTAACTGCACAAATCCACGTTTGTAAGGGGGATTGTCATTGAAGCATCCATAGGGTGGGTAGCATATTTCGTCCCCTGAAATTGGAGACAAAACAAATATACTGATGAAAGTGCTTTAAGTTATTGCGCTTTAGGATAAAAACTAATGCCACGCCTATGATGATGATACTGAGTGGCACAGGGCAGCGTCCCTTGGCGAGAATTCCAGTTGATCGACGAAAGAGCATCGCTGAGATGTGCGCAGGAGCAATTCCTCGCTATATGCCAAAACTGATGCCGCGTTGACATACCGGAACCACAGAAAAAGCGAAATAAAATGATATTATCTACACAGTTTATGCATGTAGAAAACCAAGTTAAACGTCATAATTTTACGCGATCAAACATTACCTAACTTTTTAAATTCCTTAGCAAGGCCAATCCAGCACCTGGATTGATGTTGCTAATTTGTGCGCTAAATTTTTCACAGAGCATTTTTTTATGTGTCATATACGTTAATTAGACCTAAAAGAACGGCCAACATTCTTACCAAAGGCAAATGCTGTCACAAGTGCAAGAATTCCCAATGTAATTTGAATAGACATCTTCTGCTTCCCTTTGCTTCTACTCAATTCGTTGAGTAGAAATTCGTTTTTTAATTAGTGGCGAGTATTTCAAGTAATTGAAGTGAATTTAAAACATAATTACTTGTTTGACAAACAAGTCAATGAACAAATCCCACCAGTTGAACAAATTAGTACGATATAGAAAACTTCATTCAATCCTTTCAGCTGTAACAGTATCAATACTTCTTGCAAAACCTAGTTCAGTTTCAGACATAGTTAGTAAAACTTTATGGTAGTGAAAATCGTCATTTCAAACAAACACTCAATATTGTTTTAAAATCTGCTTGTTTTATCAAGACTTACATACTAACCAGGTAGAATATTAACCAAACAATAACCTTGTTTTAATGTTTAAAATTTGACTGTTGGATCAGGTGATGCTACATGTTTGAACACTTGAGCAATCGTTTGCCTTGCATAACTGCTTTGTACTGCAAAACGTAAGAGCTGCAATAAATTATCGAAATACAATTCACAACGCTTAAAAGTACTAATTTCATTCATGCAACCTACTGCCACGTGTTGTGAAGGTGATGGCAGAATTGCCCTTCAAGAACTATTTCATGGCTAAAACCGGTCTCGAGACGTCCAATTGTGCCCTCCAAGAAGAAGATACTTTCATAGTTGGAAGGGTCAGCCACCCCATTCCAAACTCCCCAAAAGTGACGCCCCTGCTTTTGTTTTCTTAAAGGTACCTTGGATAATGAAAACGTCGGATAACGACTGAAATACTATCAGAAATATGCAGCCAGCTGTGAATCGAAAACCATTTGAGAATGGGAAATAATGCGCGTGATTGGCTCTTTGTTTTGACCAATCGAATTGGCTCCCACTTTTCCTTCGCCAAGCTCTGACATCCATTTATGCAGATCAGGGTTTGCGTAAAATCACAGACAGATTCGAAAACTAAACGAAATGACGAACTTTGACCCAGTTATATATGAGTATTGTAACCAGTAAATGTGTTGGCTCAATCTGGATTTCCTACAATATATTGTCTAATTGCTGAGTGAAGTTTGGGCATTGTATGTTGTGCTAATTCAAGGGGCCCCCATGAATCCGCTTGTGAATTCTCGAAAAGTTTTTAGTGTTGTCTTCTCAACAAAGACTCATTACGGGCTAATGGGCATCGTCGGAAAATTTATCATGTTCACCCCACCACCCCGTATGTCACTGCTGATGTCAGCTTTGTCTTGGAGAGATTACACATATTATTACAGGAGCTAGAATTTGTCAGAATTGATTGAAGAAGGTTATTGTGCAAGAAGGTTATTATTGCATTACGTTGCATTTCGTTGCAGTACACTTAGGTGTTTCACCGTTCCTAGCTGTGGAACCTATTCAAAGGCATCAACTCATTGCTCTGAAGCTTACTGTAATTTTGCCCATTAAAAATTGTAGAGTTCTTCAAATATCAATCCATCTTGTTTGAATAGCAGCCAGAAATCAATTAACACCCCGCAAATACCCCGCAGCAATGAGCAAAGTCCAAGCCAACTGTACAAAATATCAGCAAATATTCATAAGCCCCACTTGAGTATTCTAATTCGATCTTAATTGTATTTAACCTGAATCGTTAAATCAGCAAATAAAGCAGCATTAAAAAAGCGACATTTACTATCGACTGTTTTTGATTTTTATCAATGGCATCATCAAGAAAGCAGCTGATAAAATTACCAATTTTAAAAACTTGGTTATCGCATCAAATCATTAGATTTTACGACCGGGGGTAGCAAATTTTCAAGGCAATCGTCAAGTGTTAAACCTTGGCTTACCCCAAATATATTAGACAGAAATCAGAACAGCTTCTTGTGAAGCACCTTGATTCAGGTCAAGCTTTTAGTACTGCTCTTAATAAATCTTTGCATGCACTTTAAATTATGAATAACAATTTAATAATAGAGTTACTGTTTCGTACGAAAAAGAGAAAGCATTTCTTGGCAGGCTAAAAGGACTTTGTTCGTGCAACAGCTCTTACTAAAGGTATGAAAAACCGGATAGAAGTCAAAGTGCTGACGCTAGAAAATAGCAAATGGCGGAATCGAGAACCAGACGAGAAATGGAAAGAGCGCCAAAAAGGAATTTGAAAAGTCTGCCTTGCTTAACGAATGTTTCAGATGAGCAAGTCTTCAGGCAAGTGAGGCAGATTCAAGAATCCTCGAATATCTGTCCCACATAGCAAATCTCACACTTAAGCTGGGTCCCATTTGTGGAGAGAATGCTGCAACACAAACCCTGTGGCTATTTAACCTCCCTTCTATTATACCCCTGCCAAACTCTATGTATCACGATACATGAAATTAGGTAAAGTTATGAATTATGACAAATGACACATCCATCTCTTATGAACTCCCTCAGTTCGATATCTTAACCCCCTGGTCTTGATTAATCTTGTTTTCTTTGGATTGACTAGAATTTTATATAAAAGAGGGCACGATCCTTGCATAGCCAAAAGCCAGGAGAAGCAGCAAGAAGATTGAACAAAGAACGCTCACTAAGATGTGGTGTGCTTTGATTTCAATGCTTGTTCTTTCATGCACTGTTCAAGGTACGTCGAACCTGATGTTGTTTTGATACTTAATTCCTCTACTTTCTATAGCTGTCTCATAATGTGTGAATGTTCTTGGGCAAACTAACTTTGGTTTTTAGGTAACATTTTTTTACCGCTTAAACGTAAAACCCTTCAATCCAATTTATGATTGGATGGCCTTAAATTCACAACTAGAATTTCCACATTTTGAAACGAAAATGCTATGTTGCTTGCAGGGAATCTGATAGGACCTTCGTTTAAAGAATAGTTGAATAAATAAATGAATGAAAGAAGTTTTCTTTGAATGCATTAATGTTAAGAATATTGCTTCAGGTGCTGAGGTTTGTTGGCCTCCATATGGCTGTTTCAACGATGATCAACCATTTGACAATAATTGGGTTCAACTGCCTCAATCTCCACAATACCTCAACACGAAGTTTATGCTGTATACAAGAAAAGAGAGCACAAATCCTCAGATACTGAGTGATCTTGATGCAAATACAATCAGCATTTCACATTTTGATGGACGCAAAAAAACAGTTATCATGTGTCATGGTTATCTTGGTAAGTATATTGCCATAACAGCCTATTATGTGCTAAATATTGATCAGTCGCTACAAATATCGCCCCGTCTTCCCTTGCAACCATCGCCCTTGCTCTCTTAAAATGATTTTCAATTACTTTTATCCATGTAAACGTTTGACCACATCTTGGTTTCTTTACACATTTCTGTATTTCTCTTAACGACATTCGTAAGTGAATTTTCTGGCAGTCTTATGAGGTATCAATATTTTCGTTATCTTATTTCTTTCACTGCTCGTATGCTAAACTATGACAAATAAAGGAATGTCCGCGGTAATACATATAACACTTTATCTAATGAAAAATTGCTAGTTTCAATCATATATTATCTTGTTTTTGGTTTTTTGCGTTTTCCTGTCTTCTTGATGCTTAACTAAATGGGCCTAAGCGCCCAGGCTTATTTCAGGTAACAAAAATTGCCAGAACCATAGCCTGGGTTATTAAATAGAAATTGCCTACTTGATTGCCTACTTGATTGCTTGCTTGTTTGCTTGCTTGTTTGCTTGCTATGCCTCCGCTTTTCCATGTAATTTTGATAACATATATGTACTTATAGAAAATGGCAAAATGTTCTACCATCGTGCACTTATTGACGAGCTGCTTCGAAAGGAAGACATGAACGTGATCATCGTTGACTGGGGACAAGGCGCTCTTCCGTATCACTTTGCTTTCGGCAATGTGAGGTTGATTGGAAAGATGATAACAAAGCTGGTTGAGCTGATGAACAGTCAGTTTGGGCTTAGCTTTTCAAATGTTTATCTTGTTGGTTTCAGCATCGGGGCGCAACTTGTGGCTCATGCAGGAAAGTACTTGCGGAGAAACAATCACACAATTGGCAGAATATCAGGTAAAGTTTTAGTCTTAACCGAAAGGCGTTTCTAAAACAAATCCAAAAATGAAAATCTAGATGGTGTTTTTTTTTTCAAATTGGAGTTTCAAGGCTTATGAAGGATTAATTTGTTTAAATTCCAATTCATTCGTTCATATATTTGATGGCTTGTTTGTTCGTTGCCTCGTTGCATTATTTTTAAGCATGAATTTGTTAAATATATGCACATTTTTACCTATGAAGACAGGCGTATGAAGATAGTTAATGATTCACATCAAGCAATGAGGATACAAATTTGACGGAAATCGATCACCAACCTGTTCAGAACTAATACAGTTAATGAATTTCATACTATATATCTTTATCAACTGATTTTCATTCATTCATTACCACTGCTGCCTTGTGAGCCTAAAAGGAAATTAAAGCTTCATATATACATAGATACATGAGTGTCCAAGTCGCACTCTGATGCAAGCATAAGCTTGAGAACGATCTTCAAGTGCTATAAAGACATTTATTTAGCTTCAATACTGTTTGTTCTTTTGCCTAAGATCATTTTCTTACAAAGTAGAAGAAAGTTCAAACTGCGTTTGCTATCGATACGGTCCTGCTGTTTCCTGATAAAATCACTCTTCACGAGATCATCAACATATATCGCGCTCTACACGCATGCGTATCGAGCTCCGGGCGACGGACAGATCAAACCGCAAACTTTTTATATAAATACATACATTATATTTAGGTTTGGATGCTGCATCACCATATTACGAATTTCAGCCACCTGTGGTGCGCCTCGATCCAACCGATGCTGAATTTGTTGATGCCATGCATACAGATACGAAGACGATTTTGGTAAAAGGCTTTGGGATTGAACATAGAATAGGTCATATTGATACATATCCTAATGGAGGATATGAACAACCAAACTGCCGCACCTTGGAAAACGGTATGTATCGTCATAAAAATGAAAAACATGAATTGATAGTAATAGATGCGAATTTGTACTGTAGTTTTGTTTTAAAGGAACTGAAACTGAACTGGGACCAACAAAAATGTAGCATGTAAATGGTGAACTTATAGATATGGATTTTTGTATTGTCCAATCAAATACTTGCATAGCCTACCTATCTTTCATCGAGTTTACAAGACGTAGATGGATCATGCTTGCCAGTAGTGGAATGGGGAGTCACCACCATACCCTCTCTGCACCGCTATTGGCTGGTTACTAGTATTCTTGTAACAAACTGCCGGATGTAGAATTAAGTGCACAAACTCCATTCCTGCTAACTAATCAAATGCATTGTTTCTTTACAGGAGCAGTTGACTTCTTCACATGCAGCCATTACAGAGCAGTAAGGTACTTTACGGAGTCTATCAACAGCAAATGTCCCTTTGAAGCATATCCGTGCAAAAGTTGGGAGGATTTTAAAAAAGGACAATGCACTTCTTGCCCAGCTGGAGGCTGTCCCAAAATGGGGTATAATGCAGAGAATAATGGCAACCGATTCGTTGGAACACAGAAATACTTCCTTATGACGAGTGGGAGGAAACCATTTTGTGGTGAGTTGGAAAACACGGTTACATGGCAATGTCACATGACACACGTCAAAATATCATATGATCATCTCATTATGTCACATGAAACATGCCATAATATCATGTGATAAATGCAAAAATGTCACATGAAAATGTCACACAGTGTTTGTCCTATGTCAAGTTGCAGCACATTTTATAAGAAAATTTCTTATCAGAAATTGTACGTCAGCTACTCATAAGATCAGTACCGTTCAGTAATTTTTCCAACGCAAGAGAGTTTCTTGCAATGTTTTGCTTAAAATGTGACTTTTATTCCTTAGTGAAATAGCTAAATAGTGAAGCCTTGAGTCCTGCGATTGCTAAGAAAGTTATAGTTGGGCCGTTCCGAACTTTCTTATGAAAAAGCGTCTTCCGATCAGCCCCAATACGGGAAACCCGAATGATGAGATGAACTGCTAACAATTCACGCACTTTGGCGACCAATAATTAACCTAACTTTTCCGATGAAACTTTATGAGTGGATACTCGCAGCCTGCTTAATCAAGATGCGACAATTGAATATTAGAATATATGCGTTACGTCGTCATAATGGTTTGCAAAATTTTGTCTGTTTCTTTTTAGTTTATCACTACAAAGTTACATTGCATACTGGCAGTGGTATTTTTGCCGACTTGACACGAGGAGCAGTTAAAATCATCATGACAGGGGACAATTACGTGTCAGAAGAGATCACGTTGCCAGAGTAAGTTGCCGGGAAATTTTCACGTCGGCCTTTAAAGAACCCGAAAAACGGCCCTTTAACTTTTCATTCATCTACCTTTTCATTTGACAAGAAGTTTGCAAATCAAGTTCTCAGGAAAGAGAGTTAGATGAGATTTTGCCATGCAGCATCTGCTACCATAAGTGATTTCAGCAACAAACGTGCTCAACTATCTAGAACACTGCTCTAAAGTCCTATATACTCTTATTCGATCGACCCTCATTAATTGTTAAAGGTGGTAAAGCACTGAAGTTTACGTTCTTTTTCATAATTTCTAGAGCTGAAGAGCCATAAATGTAGTCGATATGCTCATTTCTGCTTTATTATTATTATTATTATTATTACTATCATTAGTATTATTATCATAGCCTATAGCCATAGAACAGCACGTTTTTTGAACTCTAAACCATGTAAGGAAAAACATGAATCGATTTGGATCGAAAGGAAACTTTAAAACATTGCCACAACTTGAAAAGGTAGCGCGAAAAACATGTTCCCCCTGACAGACCGTGATTTCTATCTATGTAATTTGATTTACAGAAATGCGATAGAAAGCTATATACGGGATTAAACGCAACGAAGCTGCAAACATGACAAAGTTTGATAACGAACTGCTTTCATTTTAGGCGAGACCTCCATTCTGGTTCAATAGAAGCCTTTGTAGCTACGACCGCTCACGATCTCGGTAAATTGCTAAGGGTCAGAGTATCACACGATGCCATTACAGACCAATGGTACCTGAAAAAGGTAGTAATCAAGAAATTTGGAACAGACAAAAGGTGGGTTGTAGAATACAGTAGTTTATGCTATAACCCGTGACGGACAGAGAGGGCTGGATTACAGGCTGTGACGCAGGCAACTGACAGAACAGCATCTGCGTCAATGACGTCACAGCACGTTATCGACATAAGGGATGCGATGAAGTTAGTTTTGTAAAACAGGTGTTTGCTTTTAGAGTCGTTGCAAGGAAGCGACGCTGTGGGAGCACGTCGCGGTAACGTTTTGTTGATAAACTACTCTTTATTTTATTATCGTTGTAAAGTGCTATTCATAGTGGAAACTCGATGACCATGCGTCCATTTCTGCAGTGAATAGCATACCGTATCTTATGTATAGTAGCTGATTTTATTGATTCACATAAAAATCTTCCCTACAATGATATCTGCTGGTGTTACTCAGCCACCAGACCCTGATGCTTATCTAACACTGAGATGTCACTTATTTTCATTTATATTTATAGCTACGAAGCATGCTTCAAAAGATGGCTAAACACCCAAGACAATGAAGTCAACTTAAAAGAAACAGTTGGAACAAGTTCCTGCTGAACAATTAATTGACGATAGAGCCATCTATCGTAATCTAGAGTGTAGCAAAATAAACCCCAATCATTTCCATACTTTTTCATTCTGTTTAGTATAAGTCTACCTAAATTGAAGAAACATTGATGAAAATTCCAAGTTTGTGACTCATTCCTTCTTCCTTTGGTCCTGCAAAGCTGCTTCACAAACGAAGAGATCTTTTAGAAAGCGACTAGACAAAACGTCTACCGAAATCGAAAACTTGAATCATTACAGCATTTTGTTCCGATAGACTTGGTCACGGATGGCATTTGGAATAAAACTGTTTTCGCATATGAGCTGAAACGAATAGTCTTAACAATGTCAGTATCAGGATTCTGGAGATGGTGCCAGTTTGCTAAGACTCACTCCTCATTCCATTCCCTCCCATTGTGTAACATACAATCAAAAACAGTAAAGATATATCAATACTGTCAACGAAAAGGAGCACCCTTATTTGTCAAGAGATTTTTTGTAATGGGGAAATCGCAGTAACATTGCATTGTGGGTTCCTCTAAACAGCTACTTCAAACTTTGTGATGGGAACTGGTTCCTTTATGACAAGCTCAGCAAACTCAACTTTAACCTGTGTCGCCCTCTAAAATTTCCACATCCAATAAATCAATCTTCAGCCAAACATTTCTCGGTAGCCTTTGCAAATAATAGTCTTGTGAGTTCGGACAGAAATGATCCTGATACTTCCACCGTCCACCAGGCAAGTGTTGACTCAAAATATTTTATGAATCATTGCAAATACAAAGAATAATATTTATTACATAATATAAACTGTGAAAAGAGAGGAAAGTAGCAATGAAAAAAGAACTTTCTTATTTGTTCAAATAAAAACAACACATTTTAAATTTCATTCACAGAAGCATGCAACAACTTTAATAAAGTAAACTGGTCTTTAAATTGGTGCAAAAAGAAGTTTTTTCACTAATATCATTAGATTTTGAAAGTCTAGCACTCTTTGAATTTCTTTTCACTACTGTTCAGCAAGTTTAGGGTCATCTTCCTGTAATAAAATTGGTGGGAGATTCATTTGCTAGCTTGATATACATTAGATGTCTAATTGCTTTGAAACTGTTGGTTTTAAAGATAGATTTGTTGCCAATATATGCTCATAACATGATCTTTCCAATGTTTACTAGAATTTTTTTCTAAAACAGAGTAATACACTGTTATTGCCCATCTATTGCTTCTAGATGTGGGCAAATAGATACAATCAAGCCCCAACATATTAACCTCCTTTACTTTTCACGCATCTGACAAAATCCTGTATCTCAAACAGATCACATGGTGATGGCACCATCATCATCAAAATCAAAATGCTCTCCAAAGGAACCAAATGCTCCTCCACAGCAATACAGTGATCAATTTAATTTATGTTAAGATCTGTTGTCTGTTATCATTCTAGAGAATCCCTGTATGCCAGGACCAAACATTGTTTTATCTACCTACATATTTGAATATTTACTCTTTTGATCACAAATTGACTTATTTTTTGTTGTTTTTTTGTATTCCTTGTATTCTTGTATATATTGACTCCTGCTGCCTATCACCACAGACTTTCGCTTATTTGTCATGCATATGTGACTGGCAAATAACTGATTGAGAGTTGAACTGGCTTAGTTTTTCTGATTACAGATTAATACAATTACAGAAAAGTTTGTCTTGTAACTAACAGGGACTAGAGGGTTTGAGTTTTCTGAAATATATTACTTACAATAGCATGTTTCGCAAAGCGTTGCCATGGTACAGTTTTCTCAGCAGGTCTTAACCGCCTCTGCAAAAAAAGGATAAGAGCTGTTAATAGATTCAGTGAGTTGAAGATGGACTTTATAAATCAATGCTTTTGCTGACTCCAATATAAAAACTTTAGGCAACATTTGAAGGTGTACTTTTAATAGCATTCATCTGTAAAAGGGCTCAATAGAATGCTTAATAGTCTTAATTATTTTGAATAAGTAAGGTATCAACTAGGCTTTGGGAAAAATGAGCCACCAACAAAATGATAATATCAATGATCCAACAGCAAAGATATAACTAGCTCACAATCTAATATTTTTTTTATCAGTGTTACTAATATAATTTGAAATCATGAAAAGTTAGAAAACCAAAAACGAGCAAGGGGTCCTATTCTAAAATCATGATTAAAGATTATGCTTGATAATGGAACCAAAGATTAGGTATATATATTTACCATGTGATTATAATCATATTGAATAATTGGTATTGTAAGAAGAGCAGAAATTAAGAAGGCTATAGCAGTATTCCTTTTCCAATTTCTTGGCTGACACCACCAACCACCAGTTGGAGACCAAACATATTTTGGGTAGGCAAACTTTTTAGTACCACCCTGTAAGAAGAAGCAAATTTGTAAGTCATAGCTCGTTGTACAAGGTATTTTCAAATTTAATCCCTAAGATATTTCCAAATGCCATAATTTATTGGAACATTACATACAATGGGAGTGCCAGTTTTTCTGATGCAGAACTGCCATTGAACTCTTTTATGGTCTTTGTACAAGAAATGGATCCTTATTCAGTCTCACATGTGTTAGACATTAAGAAAATGGAGGGTGGGGGGGGGGGGTCAAACTGCAAAAAGGATCTAATAGAATAAAACATTTTTGCAATAAAAATTCAAATCAGCAGAGTCCAACTATCATTTGAAATATCCATATCATCGAGAAAAATCTATATCAGTTTTTCCCTTTGAAATCATTTGCGCTGTCCAGAACCTTACCAATTGCACAACGGACAAACGTACCCTTCACCGTCAACTTTCTCTGGCAAAAAGAGGATATTGTCGTGAACGCTGGGAGGGTGGACAACCCCTTAGTACCTTTTCAGAGTCACCCATGACCAAGACCATGACCATGCAGCGGTAACTCTGGCTTTTTCATGATGTCACTGGTCACTTTTAATAAAGTGAGCCGCCACTGACTCACCATGTGAAAAAGCCCCCACCTCTTCCTTTTCTGATCAATTAATATATGGTTAGGCAAATCATGCAAGATATCAAATCCTACACGTATTTATTTGTGGTTTTATCAGTCATAGATCCTGATCAATATATTTAAATCCACATACCATTTTAGCACCAGCTATTCCGCTAGTCCCATTCGTTGTGCTTAGGCCTAAAACAAATCCTTTTCAACGCATGCGCATGTCGTGAGACCTACTTATCGTTCAAAGACGGCATCTCCATCAAAGATGGCGGAAAATGCGAAGGTGAGTGTTAGTTCTCTGCAATTGTGTGCCTAAATTTAATAAATTGCATCATATTCGCATTTTGTTACGTTGTACAATTCATATTCTTTGTATTAATATCGTTAATTGCCACGTTCTTGGAGGCTGTACAACTAGAGTTCCTAATTACTCTGGCCACCATGAGTGAGTTTGTGTTCCTTTTGTTTTCAACTAGCATTGCATTTCATCATATTGCCATTAAGTGAATAATATTCTCCCTGATTTCAGAATGAAGGCGCATTTAGCCCACAAAACTCAGGTAAAGCCCAATTTCTTTTTAAATTCTATTTATTTGCAATTTTCAACAAATATTTGAATTTTTAGTCAAGCAAGGAAGCCATTTTCGTTTTTAATCACCCGTCAGGTACAGGCTTGAATTAGCACGTATCTGTACTGTAATAGGCTGCCGTTTGACAACTGACCAATGGCTGTAAAGCATTTCTTCACCATTGATTGTTTTGGTTCTAAATTCTACGAAAAGTCCCATTGTCGTTTACAGCGGAATGAAAGTGGAAAGGCGCCATTCAATTTTTAAATCCGCGTTGCGGCTAAACTATTTCACGCCCAAAATGTTTAACAACTTATTATCCAAAATTTGAATTGCCAAAACATGACAGGCATTTTTTGCACCATGAATTTTTGCAAATTCCTCAACATATTATTTCTGCGTGATATAGATTTATTGATAAGCCATACTTTGTTTGATAAAAGGTACCATTAACATAACGGCTTGAACGGGTAAATGAATTTGATTAAAATGAAATGCAAATTTTTAATGGAAAACTAGCATTGCAAAAGCATAAATATAGATTTACATTAATTATATCAGAAAAAAGCAAATAATGAACAGAATTGTTACATAACAGTTTTATGCATCATTAGTATTTTAAAGCAGGGGTGGATTTAGGATGGGGGGGGGGGGGGTTTCCTGGTTTCAAGAAAAGTGCAATACAGAAAAAATTGTATGATCCTTAGCCATTTTCAGGCCCCAGAAAATGTTAAATCCCTGAGCTTAGACATCCAAGTCCATAACCTACGGTCTTTCCCCAAACTTTTCATCACACTATTGAAGAATATCTAAATCTAGAAACCCCCCCCCTCTTAATTTCTAGATCCGCCACTGTAAAGTTAGATGCAGAAACTTCACAAAATGAGGAAAGAAAGTAAATGCAAGAAACAATTAATGTTAATAATGTGCTGATATAGCACCATAAAATTAGCATTTCATCTGCTAATCCACTCATAACTTTGTGCTGTAGATTCCAAAATTTTTTGTTGATATACTTAAATATATAGATTTTGGGAAATGCAGCTTAGCAATCAAATTGACAATGAGGACGAGGACAATAATAGACATTTCAAATTTTAGTGAGTTTCATAATGACGACATTCCAGTTACAAATGATGTTAAATGACGATTTCAAAGTCAGACCAATAATTAGATTAGTCCCATAAGTAATTGTATCATTTCCCCTCAATGATATGTGATATCTGTTGCCCCTGTATGCTAATCATATCCTTATGATAATACAGAGGACTATAACGGTGTTTGTTTAATTTGATTCAATTAGTTTTTACATTAACTTGTAAAAGAGGAGATAAAATATTTCAGGGCAGATATGGAGAACGTCTAGCCCTTGTTTATTACCTTTCCATTTTATTTTCTCAGTATCAATTTCAGTAATATAATTTAAGATTGAAATGTAGCTGGCCTTCATGATGTGGGATTAGCAACCTTGTGTTCTTCTTCAGTGACTTTATATTATTTGTAGAAAGCAACGATGCAGATTATCAAATAACAGCTGATATGATGATTCATGACATTGATGATGAAAGAACAATAGAAGAGGAAGAAATGATGGAATCAACTGAAGATTTCTCAACAGAGGTGAACAGCTTGCAGAAGGTATAAACTTTTTATCACACGTTTCTATATCTAGCCTTTAAACCCTAGGCTAAAAAAATGCTTTTGTGTGTCAAAAATGAATCCCAGTTAAACGCTGTTTTATGTAGAGCATTTGCTTGTCAGCTGCCCATTTGAAGAATTTGACCATCATCATTTGCTAAAGTGATTATCATTAATTGGTTTTCATCATTTTTACATTTTGCATTGTCCAAATATGCTTCATCCTTAATACCACAAACTGTCATTCCATTTCTGATGCAATGTTCATATCGTTGACAACATCTTTTCCTGCATTTTCTTCATCTTGACAAAGCTGTTCTAATTTTCCTTGAACCCTGATTTGGCCATTTTGAAGAGGACAATTGCAGCATAACACTGACGCTAGACTGTAGCCATTCTTTAGTCCAATTTCTGTCCAATTAATAGTCAGAACATAATATATTGATACATCAAAACAGAAACAGTGTCAAGTTTGGATCTGGTTTTAGTTGATGGCCAGATGTACTTATGCCCTAATCATATCAAATCATCAACCATTATCATTTCTTTCTACTCCAGGCATCTTCATTTTTTTAGTCAAACTTCTCAATTTCTTCTTCCACTCAAAGTTTCCACTTCTTTGCTTGTATTCCGCTCTTTCTCCAACCAATAATATTAGAAGTTAGTACCTTTCTTAAAACATTATCCTCTTTTCTCCCCACAATATAGCTGTACCATCACATTCCATGTGCCATCTTAATGGTGCAATAATTAATTGGCTCACCTAGAAACCTTGCTTCTATAAACACAAGTTTAATCTTAATAACAGATCATTCAATAAATATGAATATAAATCGTTTTCAGGAGGGTGAAATGCCAATTGAAGACCTCCTTGCCCTCTATGGATATGGAGGTGAGGGAGAGCAACAAGAAGTTCCTCTTGAAGAAATTCGTCCTGACCCTTTGCCACCATTTTCAACTGGCAAAAGAGCAAATGAGCAAGTGAAAAATGCACCAGGGGTTGACAAGGAAGAGGACTCAAGGAGTGTCTCAAGTGAAAGTTCACGAATTAGCACCGCACAGTCATCTAACTCTCAGGAAGATAATGGTTATGATCCATTTCAGAATCAAAGAATAACAAGAGGAAGTAAGTTGAATGTTTTCATGTAATATTGAGTAACTGCTAGGCAAAGCAATGTATTGTAATTCAAAATACTTAGCTTATATTCATTGATAAGGCTACTGTACTGGCTTACACTTTCCCTGGTCATTACGCTTAATCTCATATAGGTTAGTGCAGCTACAGATGTTACTCATAACTACAGACCAGATACCAAATTATTGTTGATTTGGACATATATAGGACATGGGAGACATAATCAATTTGCAATTGTTAGATATAGAGAAAAAGTATCAGCAGAGAGAGAA
Source organism: Catostylus mosaicus (assembly GCA_964019065.1). Lineage (NCBI taxonomy): Eukaryota > Metazoa > Cnidaria > Scyphozoa > Rhizostomeae > Catostylidae > Catostylus > Catostylus mosaicus. Next base: position 2,738,475 of record OZ025192.1, on the reverse strand, counting down.
AGATAAGATCTAAGTATTCTGTGGGCCATTTAGAGTCTCAAAGTTGCATCATTAAAAGTCTGTAATAAATGATAAAGAGCTCTTGTTGTAAACTCTTGCTTTTCATAATCAAATCTTGTATCTAATCTCTCATATTTTTTGCAGTTGCCTCTTTGCATGCTCAGTATTTTGAGCAAGGTGATTCTACTGATGATGAATATCAACCATTGCCTGAAGAATGGAGAAGGGTATGTTCTGTTTATTTTCTTTCTTGTTTATGTCAAGGTAGAAACAACAAAATAATTCTCAAACTAAACAGAGCATTTGTAAACAGCAAAACAGATCTTTAATTACATTAAAAACTATCTGTCTCTATCAACACGGGGTAATATGTTGGGATTCTAGTCACCCTATGTTGAAAGACTAGAATTTATTGAAATCAAAACAATATTCGGGATAAAAGTTAAAATTGAATCAGCCAATAAAAATAAAAGAACCAGCACAAAATGGCAAACAAGTAAAAAATTTGATTTAATGATATTTTCTGAAGGATGTTGCCCTTGGACCAGAATATCAAGCAATTATACCTGATGGTTTGCAGTCATATGAAAATGGTGACAAAGGTTGGTTGTGATTTATAGATAGAATTTTACAAATATGTTGCTTGTGCTGAGGGTATTTCAATGCCCACTAAATTAAAATTTTAAAGTTTCTATCACTATTAGGGGTGCTTGCAACTGTGAGTTTGTTTTGTTTGGCCTTTTTGCACTGAAAACAATCAATACTTCGTGACTATTTCCTTTATCATATACAGCTGGAAGGGACAGAACTGTGGGCCTTAAGGGTCGTTCTTGATCACTTTAAATTCATACAATGTTTTAAAGATTAATGTGATAATGAAATGTAATGTAATTTTGACCCCAATTAGTTCTTTATATGATGTATAAAGGAATTTAGGTGGTAATAGGCCCTATACCAAATCAAAGGATTCTTGCAATGAGAGGAGAAACTTAGGAGCAATGCAAATGGTGAAAAACAAGTCTATGAATCGTTGAAAATAACAAATAAGTATAAGAATACTGAGCTAGATATCTCTCTGAAGAAGCCCTTTATTCCGATATTGTCTGTTTGAGATTTGATAATACAGTTAACATGCATACTTAGGAATCTAAGCAGACATAACAGAAAGAAATGTTAATAATTCCTATCACATTTTTCTATATCTACTTTTTTAGTGTACGAAAATGAAGATAAACTCCTGTGGAAGCCTGATGTTATTGATAACAGGCAATGTAAGTATTCTTGCCTTGAAAAGTTTTTTTGGAGGTTAGATATTTACTTGAATATAATGCAATGAAAAGAAGAAATTAGATTTTGCAAAGTCAAGATGGTGAATTCAAAACAATCTACAAGCCAAAGATGATGAAAGAAGTTATTTACAATAAATATAAATATTGGACTGTCTGATTAAAAAAAGAAGATATGTCACTTTCAATTTGCAGAGAAACTTTGCAAAATTATGCTCATGCTGGTTAGGCTGATTAGCTCACTTCTCATGAATAGAGGCTTTGAGTGGAAAACAGAAATCCACAACAACTCATAGCATCTATACTCTTTACTAAGTGGTAGCTGAGTGCTATACAGATACAGATACCAATTTTATTTTTTGTCATACTTCACTGCTGGATTTTTTTATCAGCCACCAATAGTCTCATTTATACTTCAAAGATCTTCCTTTAATTTTCGTATTCCATGCTGCTTCATGCTAAGACTGAGTGGTAATTGTTTAATACTTTTTGAAAACACATAAAGGCACATTCGACATGTTTTACTTTTAGTGGAATTCCATGGATTTATAAATGAGTTGTTTTTTTCTAGTGAAAAAGTACCTCACTGTCATATTCAGCTCTCCAGAAGGAGAAATGGGCACTCATTTTAGAGATGATGAACAGGTAAATTGTTTAATTTTACAAAAATGTTGCTTACATTGAAGGTATTTCTTTGGTGACTAGAAGTATTTCAATGCAAAATTTCGAAGCTTTTTTCACCATTAGGGGTATTAGCAATTGCGAGTTTGTATCAGTAGCTCTTTTGCACTGAAAACAATTTATACTCCATGTATTCCGTTACCATATGCAGCAAAAACGATACAGGAATTGATCCATGTTGACTACTGACAATTATCTAGCGAATAAACAGTGATTAAAGTTTGTACTTCTCAAAATATGAAAGTGTTTGAAAAAGCAGTTTAATTTACCAAGAAATAAAAACTAAATGTTGCCATAAAAACTAAGGCTACGCTTATGAAGACAACGCTGAGTGGCGCTGGTAACATCCTTTAGCAAGATGTCCTGTTGATCGATGTTATCCCAGTATAGTGAAGATGGCCAGGTGCGACTCATTGCTTTGTACCATAACTGATGCCTTGTTTACTTACCAGAAATGCCGTTGAACCTTGGTTTAGTACAGGAAGGCTGTTGGCTCAAGTTGAGCTCGTTTGCCCTTTGAGTTTCTCAACTGTTAAGTCGCTCTCTTGCGTGCATGAGACTTGAATATCTTTACGTCTGTAATGCCACGATGTCTTTGTTTCTAGGCACTTTACCTGTTACTGCAGAGTGGGAGTGTGGATGAAGCGCTACACAAGCGAGGTGAACAGTCTAAGCTGCCTCCAGCGGTTAGCTTATGGTCTGAGGAAGAATGCCGCAATTTTGAACTTGGTGCGTTAACTGTATTTACTAGGTCGTTTCATTTTGTTGGCCATTTCACTTGAGTGCTACCTTACTGTGAGAAAATGTACCATTCCTGAATAAATATACGCCCATCGCCTGCTTATTATATTTTGAAAAAGTCTACTCAGAACAACCTTATTCCTGTCGTCTATTTGAGACTTTAGATTAGGGCATTGAAGTGCTCATTTGTAGCACATTGGTAGGATTATTGATTATCTGGTGCAAGGGTGAAGGAAAAAGTCGAAAACAATAATTTTTAATGGCAATTTTGGTTTAAATGTGGCAGTTGTTAATATGTTTGTCATTTTGTTTCAGGTCTTCGTGTATATGGTAAAGATTTTCGTCAAATTCAAAGAAATAAAATCCCGCACAGAAAGGTTGGGGAAATCGTACAGTTTTATTATCTTTGGAAAAAGACTGAGCGATACGATGCATTCTGCACTCAAACTAGATTTGGTAAAAAGAAATATGGAGCTCCTGGAATAGCGTATGTGTTTTTTTCATTTCATTTACGTAACCATCTTGTGGTTTTATGCACAGTGCTTTTTCCCAATGCCTTTGGATCTATACCGGATATTGCCATTTTTGAAAAAAAAGCTGCTATTACTAAAACTCACTGTAAACTGCGATTTTTTGTCAAAAGTGGTCAAGGCTGGTGCTTTAGGCCTAACTTTGTTACACTGCAATGAAAAGGGTAGTTTTTGTTTGTGAACTTATCATAACATATTTATAAATATAAATATAATATTACATTATTTTCTAGTTTTTATACAGTTGGCAAAACAGTACAAAGTTTAAAAATGAGAGATAATTGATGCTGGAACAACTTGATTTATACATATGTTGAAAATGAAAAATTGAATGCAATACTAACTTGTTAACTAGGTCTATATAGATGTGTAAAGTAGATGGAATTTATCTAGATACAATACTAAATTGTTAATAATAGCGAACCATCCATACCAACGCATCCTTAACCTTATAATTTTATAAGTGTTTTTCCTTTTTTTGATATTTATTCATGGAGCCGCATCCAATGTAATGTCTGTTTGATCGGGGCCCATTTTAATAACTTACAAAAATGCTACTCACAAAAAACTTTACAAAACTAAGCAGATTTTAATCAATATCTTAACTGATCATCATCATCATCATATATATACATTTAACGACACAATGGTCGATACAAATGTTGATAATTAGCAAGATAAATTATAGGAGTTATCTGAAGATTGCATCAAGCGTAAAACTTGAAGTTACAACTTAAACCGTCGCCTTCTATCATTAAGTTTAGGTTTCTTTAGCATAAGATTTATAATGTTCCTAATAGTCTTTCGTAGTAGAACAGGTTAATCTCTTCTATATATCAATTACTGTTATTAACAAGAGATATGTAATTGCTACTAAAGAACACGAAAGTAAACAGCTGAAATGAATTTTTTGTCATGTCAGTTGTGATGTAAATGTTGGTATATGAATGTTATCGCTTGTACAAGAAAGAATGCCCATTTTAATGTCTCTGTTTAACCATCAACAGTGACTACATGGATCGTTTTATGGACGAGGCTGAAAGTGTTCTGTCAAGTCGTTCTGCAAGCCCATATTCGCAGATTCACGTCGGAAATAGTTCTCCGTCGGCGGTGGCCGAAGTCCAAAATGACAAGCCTATATCATCCAGTCACCAAGTGACGCAGTCAAAAACAACTTATCAAAATGCAATTAGCAATCGACCTATCGCACCGCCAGCACCGAAATCGATCCCGCCCGCCACCGAGTACAATCGAGAGAACATTAACTCAACCCAATCTCAAATTCTGCGTCAAGATCAACAACGGGCTTACTCTTCAGCTTCTCAAGTCGATATCCCCACGACGTACACTCATATTCCAGCTACAGCCAACAACATCAAACCGAATGATTTGAATCTTTTCGCCGCGAACACAACAGCATACACGGTACCGAATTTCACAGATTCAAGCGTTGCTGTATTCCATATTCCAAGCCACCTTGCTACTGCTATGTCTACAGGAGGTATCCATGCGAACGATGATCTCAATATGGGCAATGCACATCCCCTGTCCAGCGTCGGCCACCTTACAAACACATGGCACAGTAGTTCTGGCGTGCCGCTGCTTGATGCCGATTTATTCAACAATTCAAAACACGGAGTATTCAATACAAACCCAAATACTGTTGGCCAGAGGACTGTTTCATTTGCTGGTGGTGGCTATGCAACTGGCTCTTTAGGCCAATCTGTTGAATAGTATAGGTAAGGGTTGTCATCGATAAATTAACAGGCGACTTTAAATCATGAGGTGAATTGCTGCCCGTAGCTTCTAGCGGTGTCCCTTGAATCTCATGTATAGACTTTTTTAGTATACGGAAGAGCAATTCTTAGAAGTCATGGGTGGTTTGTGGGTACGGTAGAGGCAAGTTTTCAATCCCTCTACCCATCTGAGATGCCATTGCTGTACACTGCGCTCTTGCCCATTTTTGGGCTCATCTTCACGATTATTCATTTTTATAGTAATCATATGTTGATATATTTGTAAATCTCTGTTGCCCAAGGTAAATAATAGAGAATGCAAAAAGGCACGGAGAAGGTCGAATTTGACGCGGCAGAAACGCGACCTTTAAATCCGCTGGCGCATTTTGCCGCATTATGGTCGAATTTTTATTGTATTTAATTCGAAGCGGCAAAACTAAGGCCCTAATGACAAAGAGGGAAGGTTGTAATGCAGCTAATACAAATAATGATTTATTGCCGCCTGTACTGAATTTGGAGAAAATAATGTATCCTATTTTGCAACTGTATTGACGATTGTAGTGCACGTATAGCTAATTCTCACAGATTTGACCATTTGTTACGCGTCTGGCTGAATTTGAAATTGCCAGATAAATGTTTTATTTAAGATTGTCTAATATCGTTGAAGGAGCATCAACCGATTGCATGAACCAGCTACTGGTTTGTGTACAAAGATCTATTCTGTTAAGTGAACAGAGGTTGAACAGAGTTCTTCAACAAAATTCGAATAATTTCTGTTTGTCAGAAGCGATGCTGGTATATTATTTGTTACTGTCTTTTGTACTGGAAGGGTCTTCGTTATATTTTACCAATAGCAAAACATAAAGCATGCTGTATTTGGCACTCTAATGAGGCTGCAAACAATGCAAATCTCGAGAACATGGTCAAATACTGAGGGGTTAAAATAGATTTTTGCACATTTAAGCAGGAAGATTTTTGGAGGGTATGGTCGGGTTTCAAATGCGGTTAATCTAGCACAGGCTTATGGTTAAGGTTATGGAATTGTGTTTGGTATTGTGATGGGCCAGCCCTTGCATTTAACAGTAGTGTCTAGAATGTAGACAGTTTGAAAGTGTTCCATAACCTGCGGCCTTTCTTTACATTGTTAAAGAATGACATCAATACTCAAGCAAGCCCGTATTCAGGAAGAGCCTATGAGGGAATAAACTTTTTGTGATGATTTCTACCAAGGGGACATACTTGTCTCCAAAATTGTGTTTACCGACAAGAGCTGACGCCTAATGGAGGCATACCATAAGACTGTTTGTTGGAGAACCAGAATGCTTGTCGGAAAATTTTTTAGCATTTTCAAAAAGGCAAAAATTAGGGCTGATAACGATGATGATCGACGGAGATGACGTCCCCCCTCCCCCTCCCACATCCCCTTGTAAATCATTGCTGGTATCGGCTATGTCATCGTCTGTCCGGGCATACTTCTATTTATCCGCCGGGCTATATGGTCATCTGCTAAGTAGCTTTCCTTGAAAGTAATGCTAACTTCTTTAGAATTTGATAAAACGAATAAAGTTTGCTTCAGCACGCAAGATCCTTGATCGTCTTTTGAAATTAGACCATTTCAAGCCGTGGGCAGACTTTTGTAGATATTTTAATAGACTCGTCCTATCATCATAGACTGTTGTATCTGTTGTATCGTAGAGAATTCATTGAATAGTTAAGTTTAGGATCTGATTGTATAATACCGTTATCCTTAGAAGAGTCTATATAAACAAGCTTCCGGTGCCTTCGGATTCCTATTTCCATAGGTTTGCTTGGTTTTCTGTAAGAAGTAGAATATATATCTTCCTTAGTACGCAAATAGCGGGCTCAACTCAAAATTAAAAATTCGTTGTAATAGAAGGTCAGTTGGAACCAAGAAGTGAGACATTCTTAGACCTCAGCGTTTGTTTGTCAATAAAAAGTTAAAGTAGTGTTGTAAGATTTTGGTAGGCATATTGCCTCACACATTAATACTTGGTGTGGGATACCAGAATGTTTATAAAAGGTGTTTCCAACAGAGCTGGAAAAGGTCTTTATTTATCTGGGAGCTTGGGAAATTGAACAAAACTTTCTTGTGCAAGAAAAATGGATGTTACAGTGGCTATGCAAAAAAACCTAAAGAAGTGACAACACACAATGAAAATTCCCATTAATTTGAAATATTGATTCTGAAGAATCGAATTTAAGAATCGAAAAGTTTCCTGTATTCGAATACTTTTTCCAGCAATGCATTTCGATTTGGTGGGGAATAAGTCCGACATATTAGCTATTTTTCTATTCACATCAATTGAAAACACGAGTCCTTGATTGGCAGAAAGTAATTTGTAACTGTCATTCATTTGTAAATTTGTACTTTAGGTCTCTCAAGTGGTTACAGGGGTGCCTTAAAGTTATTTGTGACGTAGTTTCACTGGTAGTAGTTTTCTCTTGTAGTATTCAAATGCATATTATATTGGAGGCAGAATAGTGCCGCTTAATTTATTGCTCAAAATTTATAAAAACTGTATGAACTATTAAATTGTTTTGAATATCTTTGTCATTTTAACTAGTTATTTTCTAAATTGATTTCTGCATAAATAGATCTCCATTTCTAATTCAATTCCACCCCAGGCCGGGAGCTCTCGATTTTTCACCAGTTTCAAAGATTTTGCATGTTTTAGAATAATTTTACCCTCAGCCTACCCAATTTATTCTAGAAACTCTATTTAATATTTTTAATTTTTATGATTGCTAAAATTGATGTCTACCAAAAAAGGGAGGTACCCATTCACTACTTAGAAACAGAACGTACCACAAATGCAAAAGGATGATATACGAAGTCTGAAAGATCTAAAAACAACGGTTTCTAAAACTAAATACACATTGAAAATGGAATTGTGGTATAATACAAAATTAATCATAAAAATTAATGACCTCATTCTAATTTTATGTACTAACTACAAGTATCTATTTACATAAGTAACTGCGGTACAAAGATTTGATGAAGTTAATAATAACATCATCCAAGTGGGGTTGAAAAGGCGGTCTGGAAAGCAGCTATTACTCCTGCTTCTAATATAATGATTATTTATACTTAGGGAAAAATAGAATAATACAACTTCCAGAAATAATATCTCTAGGACGAATCGAATTTCTTTAATTTTGTGAAATACCTTCAAATTTATTGTTGCTGGAATCAGCTCTAAAAAGGCCTTTTCAAGTTAATCGCTTGCATGTCGCTTGGGTTTCTCTTCTTAAGCTTTTCTACAATTTTTTTTATCTTTAAACATGATATTGTTTTAGTGTTACTTTCATTATTGTTTGATATATTTTCGAATGTTTTCTATTTCAGTCAACCATTTCTTCGCTTTGATTTCACCTTCATTCGCTCGTTTCCGTTCCGTTCGTTCCGTTCGTTCGTTCTGTTCGTTCGTTCGTTCCGTTCTTTCGTTCTGTTCGTTCGTTCTTTCGTATTGTTCGTTCGTTCGTTCGTTCGTTCGTTAGTTCCGTTCTTTCGTTCTGTTCGTTCGTTCTTTCGTATTGTTCGTTCGTTCGTTCGTTCGTTCGTTAGTTCCGCATGCTCGTTTGTCTGGATATTGTTTTCTTGCATTGCTTATTAATTCATAGATTTATTTGACCTTCCGCTCGTTCATTTGTTCGCAATTTTATCAAATTCCTTCCATCTTTAATTCCTCCTTCCCCTTTTAACGCTTTATACTGTTTTATTCAAATTTTTTCATTCTCAATCGTTGGCAATAAGGTGTCACCCTAAACCAAGGAAGCATTCCCTCATAAAATTGGGCTTCTTTGGTAATTTTTGCTCTTTTTTCCTTTCACCTTTCATCCTCTTCACAGCCGTTGTGTTTAACTGCGATCCAGCACATAATATTTTGGTTTAAGTACAATAACTCATAATTGATAATGTTTTGCCAAATCTACAGTCCAAAACTAATGGAACAATTTAGGGACCAATTCAAGTTTCTTCAATTGAAATGTAATGATATTTTCAACTAAAATTCAATGATGTCTACAGTTATTTATTTATGTTCATGCCGATTTGTCACTTACTTTATACTGTTCGAGTTCATCTGATAAATGTAAATGCTATCCTTGATATACCCTAAAATGAAAAATAAGCTCTGTCGTAACATCGTGGAGAACAGGAATGCTGCTTGCAAACAATAATGCTTATCTTAAGCTGTATCCCTTTTAAATAAGCCACTGGACACAACATCCAGTCTTCAAAGGTGCTCAAAACATCCACATATACTCAATAGTGAAGAGTGAGCCCTGTATTAATATCTAAATAAAATGAATACTGCATTATACAATCAATGCCCAAGCTGAGTTTTAGCAATGTATATCTTAACAACTAGATGAAGGCCAAGTACTAGAAGATTTTCTTTGCTGTAGCCTTCTCTATTTTTTTACGTATTCTCTATTGACAAATACACAGTTCTTTGGATAATTGTACAAGATATATAAACATCTCACGCGAGTCCATGAAAAGATAAGACATTCCCATAACAAACTCTATGGCCACTCCACGAACGTTATGGCCTGTGGATTGAAGTCCAAATATAGCGAAAATATTTTAGGTTTCGAGAAAACGGAAAAATTGTCTTGCCTGCCTTGCGGGAAATTCTTTGTAGCAGGTCTTAATTACAGTGTCGTTTCTTGAAGCAAATTGTTTAACATTGTGAAGCTTTTATTTTGATTTAAACATGTACTATTTACTTGAACGGGTTCAGCTGAAGTATCTGCAGAATCCGTTTCATCAACAATTTCTGCTGGAGAAGCGAAGCCATCCAAATCTAGAAAAAAAAATAAGCTTATTCGTTGTAAGCTCGATTTTTAATTTAGAATTCAACAACACTCACATTAGCGAATACTAAAATGTAACCAAATCTACAGGCCAACATTAACTTGTATATTACAGGAAAATTTATAGAAAAACAGATTATTTTGGAGTTGCTTCGGCACGAGCTTGAATTGAACCTATAGAGCAATTAAGAGCCCAAGGACTCCTTGTCGTTAAATACCTCCCTTATTATAAAAAGCAATCAAAACTAAAGAGCGAGAATGTGGGTTGTTATATAACCCAGAGTATTATACATTTGATCTGCATGCTAATGATAGGCTAGAGTCTTGATCGAACCAAATTGCAATTCAAATTATCGTGGCCAAAATTTTGTGTTTTTTGTACTTCAAATGCAAGTTTGTTTTAGGACAAGTGTTCACAAAATGTTTAGCAGATGACGTAGAAGATATGCTTGCAAAATGCTGATTCTCTAGTTAGTTAAAAACAGCTCAGATCTGTGAAATACCCAAGAATCTTTCTGTCTTGGCTAAGTGATTTAATTCTATCAATTCACGTTATTGCATACGATATTTGCAATGCTACGAAGGCAAAACCGAAAAATGCTACAAACAATTGCAACACCCAGTTTATATGCCATGTAAGGGTAAAATTGAGACAAAGAAATTAAGAGTAAAAAACAAATGAGGTGTAAACAACAAACCTTCTTGTTGAACTTCGTAGTAACTTTCACTTGAAGTGGTAACCCGCCTAAACGGCCTATGTGCATGATGACCCACTTTGAATGCAACTATAGATGAATGGTCTAGTTTCCCTGGTTTGGTACTCAGCATGCTTTTTATATAAATTGTTCGTTCTTTGCGCTCCTTTCCTGATAAATGTTGCAGTTCTTCGTCACTTATGCTTACAGTTTCAAGAAAACACCTTCGATCGTTCGTATTAAATAATGCAAAGTTTATAAATTTTGCACAGACGCCAATAGCGCTAATTTCAGTCCCAGTAGGCCCCTCTACATTTTCTATAACCTGTAACATGATAACAAGACATCAAAACGAGAAGTAACAAATTTTCTTACATGAGCAGAGAAGCTCAATTTGCTAAAGAATAAAAACCACTCAAGAAAACATCTAGGTTTAAATGAGAATTTAGAAAAAAGGCAAAGTGTTTGCCTCGTTACTGATCGAAGTCTTTGCAGCGGGAATTATTAACTATTTGTATAGAACTCCTATTCCACCATAAATAGAATTAATATAACCTTGAAACTAAAAATACAGATCGAGGCCGAAATCAAAGATCGAAAATCGAACAGTTAATTAATATTAGAAGTGTTGAATTGTGGGACATCTGTCATTGTATATTGAGGTAATTAACTTCGATCACACAGCGTGACCTTCAGATTCGCATGTAAATAACAGCCTATGTGGAACTCAAAACGGTTTTTATGCTTCATCGTGATTACAAATAATGCAGTTAAAATGACCAAATGCTAGCGATATAATCTACCTATCTATACGTTATTGTACATTACGACATACTTGGTATTACGTACACGTTGGTTAGTAGGTTAGTAAAACGAAAATAGGGTGATTCAGAAGTTTAGTCCCACTACGCTCAATTTCTAGTGGAGGCACAGACTTGGATATAAGAAGTGAATAGCCACTATAATACAAAACTCACTAAAAGGTATCGTAAATGTGTTCATCTGTAGCCTGTTTGTCAAAACTTAAATCGAAATTTGACAATTTTGACGAATGCGAAAACTAATTTGCCTTTAGAGGAAACGTATAATAGACAGGAGGTTGTATCTTTTCGTAGATGTGACTTTTCAGGGGGTCCAAAGAAATTAGTGTAACACTAGCTAAATAGTTTTAGTATCATCACTTACCCATCTCATTTTATATAGCATGCCTTGGTGACGCTCCCTCGCAGTCAATGTGCTTAATTGCAATAAGTTCTCATCTTTTTCTTGTGACAGCGCCATTTCTCGACTTGATTGGTCAGATCCGGACCTTTGTCTTGCAGGAGGTTCAACTGATTTTCTCTGGATAATAGGGCTCTGCTTGCTGAATTTTCTAAACATTCTAAACCGTCCAACAACAGGGTCAAAGTTATCACTGATTCCATCACTAGTAAGGTAAACAATATCATCATTCTCTAGCTGTGTGTATGACAAAGTTAGATTTCCAAGATCTGGGTTATAGCCATCAGCTGGGCCTAACGCTCCGCCAGACAACCGCATATCTCGAGTTTCGTCCAAAGAATGCGAGCCTATCGTTACTTCGCGCACGCCCCCCTCATTATTGTACACAAAAGCCAGGCTGTCCCCTACATTTACCACACACAGGCCCCATTTGTCTTTTTCAGGAAGATCGAAAACAACACCAACGCACAGTGTAGTAAGAGTCGCATCTTCTTCCATTATCGAATTTTGCGCAGTCTCGAAGGCTCGAAGAATACAGCGAAACACGTCCTTTGTCGTAACAGCTGCGTCTAGCGTTCCTTCTCTCGTTAAGTATGTGATTGCACCGTAAACAGCCGAGCGGGCCGCTAGCATTGACCTTTCGCCCCAGTTGACGCCATCAGCGAGAGCAAGAATACAATTATTAGATCTAGCAACTATAGCCAAACAATCGGCAACAGGATCTCCAACAGTACGACCATTGCCCTTTTCACGTTCGTAAAGCGACGTTACGATTCCGTAACAATCGTCGTTACGTCCTTTCCAATTCACAATACCTGCGACGGGGGTTATGTCGATTTGATTGTGCATCCGCTTAAGTTTTCTTTCGTGTATGAAACTCAATGCATCGTCTGGGGCCTCGTATGCATGCACGACATCTGTGTTCATCTTGTTTATTTTCTTCGATGGAACCTCGTTTAGGGTCTTTCCAAAAGCTACTTTCAAATTTGGGGAGTTGAAAAATTCCCTGAAATAAAAGATTTCAAGTCTACAGATCCAGAGCAGGGTGTAAAGTAGAGGGTATTACTATTACACATTACACTGTTACACATTACAAACACATTTCCATTCCTTTCAACGAAATATTATAAAAAAATGGATCATTTAGTCAACGTCGGGCCTCCTTGCGACATCGAGGCTACCTTTTGCCGCGCTGGCGCGTGTTTTGAAATTCATCTATTACGGATTTTTATTTCAGAAGTATTTTTCAATCAATGGGTGACAAAAAGTATACAAAAATATATGTTGGCTTTATCTAGATCAGTGTACTATAAAAGAAAAAGATTGGCACATGGAGGGAAAAGCGCTAATGGATGCCAGAGTGGCTGTAATTTAACACAGCAGCTAGTAAAGACAGCATCACAACTTTGGGGCTTTCAAATTTGGCATTGCAGATACTTATAGTAAGGTGAGCAGCGATCTAAAATAACTTTCCAAAGCGTACGAAGACAGGACTTGTTCAAAATTCTTTCAGGTCAGGGATTCATTTCCAGCCTTCAACCAAAAGTTCTCCTTTTTATACTCAATATCAACAGAGGTGAAGGGAAAGAAAAAGGCACTTCTGCTGAACAGTGGCAACATTTAGCCAAACATTTGGGGTGCAAGCCTATTGTTCTGCTAGGATGACATGACACATTTTTATTGTTTTAGAACAAAAGACTATTGTTTTCGATATTATAAATGTCCAGGTTGCTTGGAGCAAATGGCAGGGCAGGGGATTAGATTTTTCCTACGATCAGCAAGAAGAAATGATCCCAATTGTACCTCCCTGCTGTAAGTATCCCTGGTCTAGAATACAGGTTTGCACAAATTTTTAAGGAGAGGCCAGGGTGGGGAAAGGGTTCTAGCTATTGATTATACCATCTAGAATCTTTGTTTTTTTAACAGAAAAATATTTTTCTTTTATTCGTTGTTTTGCTTAGTTGACCTAATTAGAGAAAGCCTCTCAACAATCATATATTTTTTTATACAATCACGTAAAGCATTGTTTAATATATATGCTTTACTATCTTTTTTGTTACAGTCTGTTGGACAGAACTTGCAATGGGCTTTATTTAAAACTGAAACATAGATTAATAAATAACTAATAAACTAACAAATTAATTAATGAATTGTGAGTTATATGAAAAACAGTCAGAATTCAGGCCATGAAATATTTACATAACAAGTGTTGTTTATGTACTAGAAACTGATCTAGACAGGTTTTCCCCTGAGGAAAGCAATCCACTGATCCTGACCACATGATACATATGTGTTGATGTGTGCAAAGTCTCTGCATGTGCAAGGTCTCAACAGGAAGTTTCTTGGCCCTCAGTCTGGCTTGCAGCCATTTTGACACTTTATGCTCCTTCCTTACTCCTTCCTTTTTTAAACAATAGATAACAAGCTTTCATCTGAAGGTAAAAATCGACCCAATCTCTCTTTCTTGATTTAAATATATGTTTTAGTTAATCTCATTTCTTTAAAATTCAAAGCTTTAAGCAAAGGCGTTTAAGCAACCTGAAAAACTAGATACAATACCAAAGACTAACTGTCAGTTTTATTGAAAATTTGGATTGAGTGGCTATTATGAATTGCTTCCAAACATGCACTTCGTGACTTTAAAATTTGAGGCAATTTCAAATAACCCACTCACTGTTACAGCACAATAAGGAGAGAAAGAGCAATGTTGGTCTTCCTATATCTTTTCCATACTCAATTAATAAATCAATCCAGACATTTACTTAAACAATAAACTGTGTGATGAGAATAATTCTAATAGGTGCGGGTTGCTACAACAGAATTCAGAAAGATCCAACCTTAGATTATGACAATTACTAACCTTTATGTTCTGCAACAAACTTTTACAAAAGATGTAGCTCTAGCCACATCTTAAACATAATGCCATTTTAAATAGTTTGTGCATGGAAAAGACGTGAGATCTGCAATATCCATCAATTTTGAGCCAAGAAAGAAGTGTTGCATTAAATGCAATCAAGATGCAGTGACCTATAATGCTATGGCAGAAGGAATGTGAGATTATATGGTGTCTTTCTAACTTTCTAATCCCATAATTCAGTAGCACTGAATATTTTAGTCTATTTTAAGAGACTTTTGCACATTGCAAATGTAAGCTTTCAACCTTATGCACATAATACTTGATCTATGCAGTTTCATGTTTTCAACCAATGGTTTTCTTTATGTTATACGTAGCATTGGTTATTAAAGTTTTCAAAGCCGTCTTCTGCTTCATAAACTATCTTTGAAAACTTACTTGATAGCGTTGAAAAATTTGTTGCCAGTCTTCTTTTCTTTTCCCTCCTCATCAAGTTCCACAGATGGACTGTCAAGATAAATGATAAAAAATCCTATTATTGAGGGCTGATGCTTCAGTTGAGCTTTTATTGTTCTAGATGTACCACTTTCTTGGGTGGAGGCAAATACAGACCTGGAAGGAATCCAAGAATTTGTGAAAAATTCATGAAAATCCCAAAATATATACAGGGACATCAGGAGCAATTTGATTTGGTCTAGTGAAAGATGGGAAATAAATTTCTTATCTATGGGGGGGGGGGCAACTGACCTTAGAAATAGACACAAGTCTGCTGTGTACCCCCTGTTACCAATAACCCTAGATGATTCAACAAGCTCTTGTGCACTTCAGGGTGCTTTCTGCCCATGCATCCTATTAGATAAATGTTAATGGCCAAGCATCTAAATTCAAGTCATGTTGAAGGCATAAATTCAGTAGATTTGAATGCAATATGAAAGCCAATGATTTTAGCAATCCCTTCCAAGTCATTCCTTTTGAATATGACTTCAGATACCTTTTGAAAAGGAGCATGCATAACAGTACCGTATCCTGGCAAAGATATAATGACTTCATGTCCCGTGCGACATGCGTGCTCTCTGGGAGGTAAAAAACCCCGAATAATTCAGCATATCAATAACAACTTCCCCTCTCTTGTTAGCAATCCTCATTCTTTCATAACTTTTTCACAATCACCGGTTTATTTTTATCAAACCATCACTTGTTTGCTCGACCAAAGCCAAGTTTCAAGAAAAGTCTCTATGGACCCTGTGCACCTCGACACCGAATAAGACATTTCTTCAAAAATCACTTCCTGGAAGTGCAACTGACAGTGGACTAAACCTTTGTTCTTATACGGAGCAAACCCTTGCCTAATTTCATCGCAAACTCTGCAGAGAAATCATTAAACGATGGCAGTTAAGTGCAATGAAATGAATCGCGCTTTAACCTTTGATTATAAGGTCCATCAGCACTATCTTTAGGTGTATTTTCTTCAGATTCGCTTTCATTCTTCACTCGAAAGTTGAGCAATTTTGGTTCATGTTTTTCTGCCATCATATCCGTCCCAATATTTACCGATCCTTCGCTCTCAAACTAAATTCCACTCTTATTCTTCCAATCTGAGTTAGATATTAGCTTATCGTCACTTAATGTGAGAATCTGGAAGCAAAAACATCCCCGTTCATGGTGCGTTCGATGTTTTGCAACCGAGTGCAACATTCTTCAGAGCCTGGATTTGTTTTCTGTAGGTTAGCTCCTCCACAACGTCACTTCCAGTCATGAGACTTGTGACAATGGCAGTATTGACATGCCATCATGAAGCAGAAAGGAGGGGCAGAGGCCTCACTCGTATAAGAACGGGTTGGTTCATCTCCACTCCAGCTATGAAAATACTGTCTTTTCGCAGGGTAAAAGACCGTTACCAATGGCCGTTACAGGCAGTGGCGTAGCTAGATTGGGAGCAGAGGGGCAACGGCCCCCTCACCAACTTCCAAAAAGGTGTTTTCCACTCAGATAATTTGGCGAAATTTCTAAAGTTTGTCGGATTATTACGGACTATTTCGGGTTTCGCAACCTCACCGGAAATCGTAGCTTCGCCACTAAATACAGGGCAATTTTCCCCTCACAGGATTGGCATCGTTTATAACGACATTGGCACGATTCCAATAGGTCTATAAAATACATTTCCAAAAATGGGATATTTCTTAGCTGCAGTTCTACTGAATTTCTTTTCAGGATATTTCAGACATTTCCAAAATGGCGGCACTTCTGAGCTGTAGTCCATGAAAATAAATACTGATTTAGAGTATAGAATAAAACTTCAGTCACAGTCAATCTCTTGTTCAGTATTGCCCTCGCTGTTTTCGTTTTTTCCCTTCCTGTTTTCTTCTGAAAAAATTCTGTAACAGTTCTGAATAAGGCTTCTTTAGTTTCTTAGCCGTAAAAAGTTTCTAAAGGGCAAGCAGATTATTAAAAATACGTTAAGAAGATACCACATGCTTATGTTTACTACGTTAAGGTGCATAATTTTACATTGAAATCGAATGACCCTCTAGCCCCCTTTTCGATATTTAAAGAAAAAACCTTTTGGTTATTACCCATAGGGATGATGCCCTCATTTTACACTCTTGGATGCTTAATTGTGTCTTTGTTTTACTGTCTAAGATGCTTAATCGTGTTTTCGTTTCACTGAGTAAGATGCTTACTGAAGTCTTTGCTAAACTGTCTACAATGCATAATGATGCATTGGTTTTACTGTCTTAAATGCTTAATCATGTCTTTGTTGCACTTTCTAAAATGCTTTATCATGCACTTGATTTACAGTCTAAGATGCTTACTTAATCCTTTGTTTTACAGTGCAAGATGCTTACTGATGCCTCTATTTCAACATCGAAGCACAATGTATATGCAGCTCGTATAGATAAAGAGCATAGAAATTCATAACTAAAAGTTAACAGTTGTTCTAATCTTAATATTTTTGTACAGATTTGATTCAACTAATTATTGCATACGAACGAATGTGACAAGGTTCTTTTCACCAACTAAAGTTCCCGAATCTTTTTACGATGTTGTCTTGGTGTGCTAAGTCCTTCTGAACTTTCTTCCTCATATAAAATATTGGACAATCACGACTAGAAAAATAACAAGAAAATTTATAAACGAAGAGTTGAAGAGTTTGGGACAAATTCTACAGCGGGGCTATTAAGACAGGGCCAGTTCGCAACATAAATATAAACCATTGAGATTTGTAACAATGAGTTTCATGGAGAACTTGATCGTAGATATGCCATAATTCAACCCTTTTTTCTATATTCATTTAAAAACACAGATACTTAAATAACAATCAATTTACTACATGCCATCCATATTGGGAAAGGAATTGTAGTCCGTGAGTTCCCACTATGTATGACACTTACAATTAAATATAAATTATTCTAATGATTGCTGCAGGAGAGGAACAACCAAGTAGCAAACACTTCGCCATTGTGTTCTGCGGTGGAGGTTTTCATTTCTAGAGGTGCAATGTGGCCCATTGAAAGCTGACAAGCTGACCAGGGAAAGTAGTTGCGACTGTACAACTGTTTTGACCGTAAGTGAAAGGGTTAATGTATTCTATACCTGGTGCAAAGTACATCCTCATGGAGACTTCCTTGGCATCTCTGACATTGCGTCCACAGTCTATTGAACTTCTCCTCCAAACAACCAAGTTGTGACATCTCTTTTTGAAATATTTCGGATTCCTTTGAAGCACAATGCTTACAAACTGCTGCATCTTGCGCTACAAAGCAAACATTATATCTAGATAACGATAAAAATATAAACCCGCACAATCATACTAACAACATGTAAATATCTGTAAAAATCCCATTTTGCACTGTAACCATAAAATACGGCGAGGAGTAGAATAGATTTTCTCTTGGCTAAAAAACTGTTGGGGTACCCAGAATTTAGGTTTTGAATGATAATTTTTTCTGTTGGTTTGCAAGCATTGCCGTTGTTATCTTTAGAGTTCCAGTAGGGGTGTCCTGGATGAAGTTGACAAAGTAGGCCCTCTTTCCTTCCTTTACAAGCAGACAAGATTTGCCGAAAAAATACCCCTGATAGGCAAAATTCCTTTTCTTTATAGGAAAAATTCTTCAAAATGCTTAAGCCACCCATTACAACATCCATGTCTGCCAGCCCCCATTTTAGCAACAAAGCTACAAACTTTTGGCCTAAAAAGATCATTGTTAACATAGAGGTAAAATTTGAATCATAATGGCAGGTGTATATAGGCTTGACAGGTGAAAGCCATATTACCTGTCAATACAAAGGAAATACCTAGACCTGACTATCTCTAGGAAGTCAAAGGCACAAAGGAGTTCTAAGAAGGTAATACTAGTTGAATTGCCATTAATACTGTCAAGATGGCATCAAGGCGTACATACCATCTTTTGGTAAGACAGACTTGCAACCAATGCATGTGGCCAGTTTTTTGGTAAACTTTGTCAGTCCACCGATTGATGATGTCACTACTGTTTTCACTCTTGTGTGCTCACCCTCTACGGTGAGAAGTTAAAATATAAGAATCATAAACACTTAGATTTGACATCGCTTAGGCTTTGATACCTCAGTATGGCAGTGGCCCCCATCCCCTTTTTTACAGAAGCGGATTTGGGGGGGTTTCCTG
This sequence comes from Catostylus mosaicus, assembly GCA_964019065.1. NCBI lineage: Eukaryota > Metazoa > Cnidaria > Scyphozoa > Rhizostomeae > Catostylidae > Catostylus > Catostylus mosaicus. The sequence continues at coordinate 2,719,247 of OZ025192.1, read as the reverse complement.
GTTTCCAGAAACCCCTCTACCATTTTAATATTCTTTTGGATAAAAGTTGAATGAGACAGAAAAATTCTTGTACTTCTTTTGTTTCATTGCAATACGGAAAAAATTATAGGATCCTAAGCCATTTTCAGGCCTCAGAAAATGCAAAATCTCTGGAGCTTTCAGGAGCTTTGCCCCCTGGACCCCAACCTGGACCCAGCCCAGGACCTGCTGGGCCTTATGGCGCTCCTAGTCCCCCTAGTTCGGTCTTCCCCAGACTCTTCACCACACTATTAAAGAACATCTAAATTTAGAACCCCCCGCCCCTCTACATTTCTATATCCGCCACTGTCTTAGTGCTATTGTTGCAATACTTTTCAAACAGTAGACCTATTGTCCCTTTAAACAAAGAAACAATAGATTGTCCCCTCGGTCTTAGTCCCTTTGAAGAAGTCCTACCGTCAGCATACCTTGCTGAAAGTTAATTCAACCCAATACAGTTTTCGTTATATGGACAGTCATAATAACTTTAAGAATGAGTATTTTCGATGACAAAATATTGTAGCTTTTTGCTGACAAGAAAAGTTTAAAGTTGAAAGTTTGAATGGGCTATGATACCAGTCCAATTCTTAACTATTAAAATCCGCTTTTTCGTTGCTTTATTTCAAAATAGTTTGCATAACAATGTGCGATGTTTTCTACTTCTTCAGCTTCATATGACACTGTGTTTGGTTCAAACCAACATGATTAGAATTGGTCTGGAATAAATGTTTTCAAAACAAAATTGTCGCCGCCTGCAGGCAAAGTAAATTCCAGAACGAAAGATACTTAAAAAAAGGCTTAACAGTAGATGGTTTTAACAAAAGCCCGATTAAAGGAATCGATAACTAAACTAATTGACTTACTCATTAAAATGTCATTGGCTTTGTTTTCACCAAGTATTGGCTCAAAGATTCTCATCAGTGGGTTTTGAAGTTGATTTTCGAGATAATATTTCGTATCAATTGGAATGTTGTGCTCTAAGACGTAAATAGGGTCCTGAAAACAGAACGAAAATCGAACTTACGAATTACAAAAGGGTTTAGTTTAGTTCCTTTGAACGTCATAAATACTGGATATAAGCAGGTCTACTAACTATAGAAATATAAAAGATCCTTCAACATTGCACAGAGAATCCGAAACATAATAAAGGAAACTGAAACTATTTCTCCCCACGGCTCAATGTATTAAAAATTGGATAAAGGCTGGAGGGTGAAAGGTATAAATACCCAGAGGCAGATTTAGATTCACGTGATAAGTGAAAGCTCATCTGACTGGCTTCTATTTTGACCAATCAGACTTAATGCTAGGCTGGAGGGCCAAAGAGACAAACGAGCTTCTACCTTCAAAAATAAACTATGTCTTTGCATTTCGATATAGCCAGTCATTCTTTGATTTATGTTCAGTTGTATCCAAAAGGCTTAGAAAATAGCAATATAATATGATGGCTCATTTGTGCAGGGCATTGTTCATATTTGTTTTAAACTGGCTTTCACATGAATGCTTCAATAACCTATCGATGTCCTCAACGGTCATCCAAATCTGTCCAAGATCCTCAAGACTGATAGCTCTGTGTTTGATACACCTACCTTCTTATTATTAGAAATTAATTTCCCTTGCAAAGTAGTTAGCTATCTTGGGAGAGTAGCATAGACAGGGACATAAAAGAACAAGAAAAAAAATGAAAAGCCATGACAAAAATAACACAAACAGGTTTAGGCATGTAATCTTCGTTTGATTATGATGCATCATTTGGCATAGTGATTATCTTTAATATTAAATGTGGATTAAACACAAGCAACTGATTTAAATAACCTTGCCAGTTGCTTTCCAAAATAAATAATAGGGAGATTACTTGGCTGTCATAAAACTTTGTTTACTTTCTTTATATATGTGGAATACGCACGGCGGCATTAAACATGTTGTAGTCACCAAAGAGGTGTTGCGTTAATTTCGATCTAAAGGCATTGAGTCATGACAGAAGGAGAGGGTATATCGGAATACGTTGAGACAAGACTTTCCTTGTTTGCTGAACCCATGTTGTTATTACCACCTCTTGAATTTGCAAAGCATTCTGCCAACCTTGAGCAGCTTCTTACCAGTACTGCGTATTTTTTATCATTATGGTACAGTTTGATAGCAGATGACTTCCAATTTAGGATTTTATCTTACTATAGTTCAACTAAATGTCCCAAGATTCGAGTAGAACGTGAACAACGCAAAGCAGTACTTCGCTTTATTTCATTCCATGTCACATATTTTAGGGTTGTGGCCCTTCTGCAATGCTGATTTACAAAGAGGCCCTCCACAGTAAGGACAATACTTTTGCTATCACCGGCATTGAAGTAAGGTTATCAAGTTCCTCTGTGCAAATCATGTGATCAACATGTGAACCACACGTGATCACCAACTGCCAGCTCATATCATGGTTCAACTGTACTTAAAGGAATTTCATCCCACTATTCAGAAATGCAGAATGATGGAGGTTTGGTATTCATCTAATCGTCACCACAGTTCACTCATGGTTTGGTGTATCAGCCCTCGTAGCCACCCTGCTCGCCAATGGTCCTCCCACCTTGTCCACCCAATTTACACCTCTACAATATACAATATCTAGTAAACAATATTAATAGCCATTCATAAAAAGGAATTGAAGCAGTCTCCCCTACCTCTGCCTTCTCATACGCTTTTGCACCTTTTGTTCCTGCAATGATTACATAAGGAACGCGATCGCCAAGTTTTGGAGCAGAGCCAGGGTCTCTTTTTCTCATCCTTCGAAATAAAAGTAAAAAGAAAATATCAATGATCCCCAAAATTGAACATATAACTTTGATAGAATATCAAAGATTTAGTTTCTCATTTTTAGTTTTCATTTTTGTTCCTCTTTAATAGTGCAAATCTTTCTTTACTTCTGAATGATCCCTGTGCAACGACCTGTTTAGGTTTAGAAGCTGAGCCCCTCCAAAATCAACCTACCTTCAATATAATCATGAAATGTCCTCTTTTTCCTTTTCTTTATTTATCATCTAGTACTGTAGGTTTAAGTTAACGTATCGGTTTGTAATGGATTTTAATTGCATCGCTTTTTGTTTAGAATTTGCTTTAAGGGCGGATAAAGGATTATAACGAAACTGAAACTGATGAAACTGAAAACCTATCGAAATCTAAAATGGTACAGTCTCAATTTAAAGCATTGCAAAATTTTTAATGATAATTCGAAATATCCACCTTTCTGCAAGTTCAGAATGTGCTTGCTTTCCAGAATACTCTTCGCCAGTTTTTGTCAGCTCCTTGGTAATAACAAGTTGCGAAATATCTATTCTGTTGCATAAGAGATCTGATATGACTTGCTTTGTATACTTTACTGCACCATCAGGATCTCTGAAAGACATATGATTGAACTTTTATGATTAAAATCAATTAATGAAGGTCGAATATGAAGGTTGGAGTTGTTGCTGAAAGTTTCGCGTTAAGGTTTATGATGAGGACGACCACAACTAAAGACATATTTTAAGTTTTCATGATGATTGTGGATTGATAATCAACGATTCTACAGCAACGATTCTAAAACAACTTTTACAATCACCGTTGCTGCAAAGTCGTTAAATATCAACTTGCAAACTTGAAAGATGTTTCTATAGTCGTCCTAGTCATAAACTTTATTGCAAAGCTCCAATTTCCAAGATCAGTTTAGCGTTAGATGAGATCATTAGACAATCGTACGAACCAAGCCCTACACGTAACAATGCACAGATTAGTTTGATTTCGAAACAATTTGGGTACAAATATGGTCCAAAGTGTGTACAAATTAGGTCAAATTACCATAAATACTAAGCATAAATTTGGTACGCATTAATCAAAGCAGTAACGTACAGAAGTAAGAAATCTTTGAATGAATTTTTTCCGAATACTTAGAGGTAATCACTTACCTGTCTATAAGAAGCTTCTGCAGGCACATACTAATCAAACTTGAAACCAGCGGGCTGTTGTCTCTTCTCACCTTTGAGGCAATACAACACAAGGATTTAATGAATATTAAAAGAGTTTCAGACATAAACAATTGTAGGCTATATTTCTATAAAAATATATTGCAAACCTGTATTGATTTACATTTTTGATAATTTTATACATGTCTTTACCCATGGTCTTGTAGAGAATTGTAAGCCTTTAATGAAAGAATTGTATTCCCCCCTTCGACTCGTTAATCAAGAGAGGAGTGAGAGGGCACCCATTGGTCAAACTAAAACCATTGTTCAAAAGTATGTATTGCAATGGAAAGTGTCGAAATAAGTTATGGGAAAACCAGCCTTTAAGATGTTCTTTTGGTATGCTCAGAGAAAAAATGATTAAAAAGAATAAGATGATTTAAATATCAAGAGAAGTCAGCAATCCATTCATCTCACAGTTTCGATTCCTTTGCAGTCCATCTTGTCATGCTTTTCAGGACGCGTAAAGTAAAGTCCAGCGTAGCGTTTCTTGCTGATTAGCAGGTACGGGAAGTAGACCTTAAAAATGAAATGATATGAGAAAATTAGGAGTTGTTATAATCATTCGGAATTGACTGCTGTAATTTCTGTAAATAGTTTGATGGATCAAACTTTGATATGGTCGAAAGCAGATCAATATATTGAGAGACAGTGTTGCAGTGTATATGCGAAGAAGACCCATTAAATAAAATGATGCCTGATACTTTGTGGAAATTTTGATGTCTTTCAGTTATACATACATAATGACAAAGTTAGACAGCATAAAACACGCATAAAAGAAATTGTGGATTAAGAATCTACGGGCTGATATTTTGCCACTTAAGCACCTCTTACACAAGAACCGCTATGTAAAAGTATAGGAGCTGTGTCAGCCTGTTACAGAAAAATCATGTGTTCTTTTATGCGGGTTTTTACTGTATCCTTACAGCCCCGTCCACAAGTAGAACCTTCAATATCTTCAAATGATAGAATAAATTCATAACAAGAACAATTTTACAAGTCATTCCATTAAAATCTGAAATACCATTTGTTAAAAAACTTATTATAGGAAAAGTAACCTTTGTTGAATGGTTCTGTTAGGTACTTGGCCTACTCAGGACTTAACTTGAAAAGAAAGATCTTCTGTTTTAGCGGCATAGAGTTTCGATACAGCCTGGGATAGATATAACTAGATAGAAAGACACATTGGATACTTCTTAGCCCACCTTTTCAAATTCCAGTTTGATAGGCTTGACAAAATGACTAGATATATAATCAGCTGCCTCTCTCCCAATTTCCATACTCTCAGTAACGGTATCAAATCCAAATCTCACCATCACTGAGTCTGTATCGCCATATATTACCTAAGAAAAAATTTCATGCTTAGACTGAAAGCCTGGCCTTAACATTTCTTATTTGAATAACGATTATTAAACGGTTTCTCTGCAAATGATGGGGCCAACCAAAAAACATTGATTTCAGTAAATACTGAAAAAAGAGCGAAACAGATTCATTGGTCCAGTTGCCACTGCAATAAAACCATCATGTCAACGTTTATCAATATCTATATTCAACAAAATAGAGGCATGTAATTTTAGGATCCGCACGACTTTGATGGGTTGCAACAATCATGTGTTTATAATCGTCATGTAGTTGAAATTACTTTTGATTATATTACTTTCATAAAATTTCTATTTACTTTATAGTTGGCATGAGCTGCCTTCCTATTAGCTACCGAAATAAGCCAAATTTAAATCAAGGATTTGGAAACTTTGATTGAAAATCAATCTAAACTACAGTTACAAATTAATAATGGAAATAATAAGATCTGATAAGATCTGATCGTATGCACTTCGACATTTTGGTAGGAGAGAAGGTCAGGATTTGTCCTCTGATTGTTACGCATGCAAGGATATAACATTTAATAAAGACAGAATGATGTGTAATTTACAATCAACGAGCGGTCTAATGTCCGTGCACTGAACATTGAATTGCGGGTTGAGAACAGGCTCGCGTCACATGTAAAATATATCGAATGCGAAATATTTTACAATACCTTGGCATCATGTTTGTAGCCATTAGCAATGTTATATTTGTCCTCAACTAGCTGTTTTGTTCTCTCGATCATTTGACGACCGAATGCAGTGACACTCTAAAGAAACAGAAACAAGCAAATAAATAAACGTGCAAGTCTATAGCAATGGTATATTGTGGTACGATTTTCTTTTAAATTGGTGTCAGACACATTAAAACAAGTATCATTTATTATCTTTTGGCACATTGTTATACATTGAGATAAGCTGAACACTAGTCCTAACAAAGATGCAAATTTCACAATTTCTAGAAGAGGAAAACAAAGTTTTTCATTGTAAAAAGGAAACGGAAAGCATTGCTTATGTTGATTAGAGAATAAAATCACTTCTGGCATCTGTACATGAGGACAAAAAAGAATATCTATTTCAAATGCACGGTGCTCAACGTTTTGTACTCTGGCGATTTTCCAAATAGTTTAACGAAAAGAAACTAACAGCGCAAAAAATTGTGTGCCAGTTTAAAGTACGTGTCAATACATTCAAATTTTAATTCTGCATCTACAGGAACATTGATGGTAACTATGGTAACTATGATCAAAGATCAAACAAACAGAGGTTTGGAATATGCATGAGGATTGGTAAGTGTCTTTATCTACTCTTGTTTTATTTACCGGCTACATGCTATATCATGGGTGTATGATAAAGAATAATTCCTTACAGACGAAATTTCGAGACAGGGTAGCTTGCCAACTTGTGCTCCGGTAAAACCATAGACTGAATTAGCGCTGATTTTCAGAGCTAGTTGCCGTCCATCCAAAACCTATAAAGATAAAAATCATGGCATATAGGAATATCACAAAAATGACAGCAAGTATAGAAGCTTAACTGAAATTATGTTGGTTCTGAAAGAATCTATTCCCATTGACGCGAATCTTTAAAAAGTAGGTAACAGAGTTGCGCAAAGCGCAAACAGGGCAAAAGGAACACAACCAATAAAGTTCCACCTGATATTTTAGGATAAGGGGCTTCTTCTTCAGAGGAGTGGCTAATAAGGGGGAAACTAGAGTATTGTAGGAAGCAAGTCAGTAAATCAGCAAAAAGATCCTGACAGATCTGAAGCTTATGTTTCTATTGTAAAGTCTACCACTAAATGCACCCCTAACACTAAATAAGAACTCTATAAAATGATTCAGCAGTTACTTACAATACAACCGAGACACATACCTTCTTTTTGAATGGATCTGTTTCCTTTTTCAAGTCAGCTTTTGCTCTAAGAAAATATGCGAATAAAACTGCTTATTAATTCAGTTTCGTAGCACTTTATAAGTAGCCTTTGTAAAATTTTAAGGTAGTAGTAAGGCCTACTATCACAGAATTAGAACAAATCATATTTAGCCTTGCTTTTGAATGCAAGTGCTAAGTGTTCTCTTCCACAATTGGTTTTTACTTAAGTACAAAATTAGAACCTACTTTTTTCTGGCACCAAGAAGATTCTCCAAGATCTCCGGCAAAAGCCCTTTCCTCATTTTTGATTTGACAAAGTAATTGTTACAAGGTGTTATGATGTATTCATCAGCATTCATTCTGGAAAAAGAAATAAATAAATAAAAGAAATAGATGAAAGAAATAGATGTAAGAAATAATGGTCCACTGGATAGCGGATACCTTTTACTCATGTCTAATTAAACGTTTAATCTAAGCTAGGAGAAAGCAATGAGTAAAAGGCACATAACTATCAAGTAACTTCTTCTATTCTTGCTATATAGGGTAGCAACAATATCACTCTCTTCCGCTCTTGGCGTAAAGGGCCTAACTACAGAAGTCTAATGCTCTCTTAATAGCTGTCAAAGTCATCTCTGTTTGATGCTAAGCAGCAGAACATGATCTAAAAATCTTTTGGTATGACATCTACGGGTTTGAATCCACTACGCATGATCCCACTGTTTAAAACTTTCACTTTACCAAAGAACTCTCCATGCATAGAGTGATAAAGTAACCTTGCTATGCTTCGAGGTCTAAAGCAACAAATTACGTAATCAGGCAAATGTGATCACTTACTCTTTGGCTGCTTGTGGCGACAATAGTGTTGTATAACACAAATTATGAGCCATCATGATTGAAGGATACAACGAGGCGAAATCCAGTGTGGCAATAGGAACATCGTAATACCTTTATAAACCAAAATAAACCAGATTATAAAGAGTCCATGTTTGGGGATGGATTGGGAAAAGACAAACAAAGGAATGAAGAAATAAATAAATGAATAAAAGAATGACAACGTAAATCTATTGATCACTGATAATACACAGCGTCTGTCAACCATCGATTTGCCAATACAGACTTTCTCCTGCAAAGTTGATTGATTGGTTGCGTTATCACGCAACTAAAAGGCAATGGTTGCGTTAGTACGCAAGTAAAATACACTGAATCTAACAGATTACCCTTTGATTGGCTCTATAACAGTAGCTCCTTCGTATTCATCTCCGGCATCAATTTTTTGCGATGGAATAAGCAAGTCTTGCTCTCTTGTCTAAGAAACAGCAATAAAAATCACTTCAAATACATTGTTAAATACGCATGAAATTGTTAAGAGCTACAGGCATCCAATGTGAAAACGTGAATAAGAAAAAGGTCACTGATCATAGAATTACCTTCTTGGTTTATTATGCTAGAAGTAAAGATATCAAAAACACGTTAAACAAAGAGCACAACATACGATATTAACTGTACTTACCTTTCTCAACAACTGCGAGATGACTTTGATCTGCTGGCCACGTGTTAGCAAATAGCTGAGCGGTACACCAGTAACTCTTGACATCTCCATATAGTTGATCATGCACATCAGTTTTTCTAGCAGTCTCAATGGTAATATTGCGTCTTTCATGCAGTAAATTGCTAACCGTCTTCTAGTCTGCGCGCTCCCATTCTAATACGTAGAGATATAGAGTATTAAATGTGAATGAACCAGACAGAGCAACGAAGGAAATGAATTCACGGCAATCAATCAATCAATCAATCAATCAAGCAAACAATCAATAATTTAATCAATTAAATAATAAATGAATCAATCAGTCAATCAAACAATCAATCAATCAATCCATCAATCAATTAATCAATTAATCAATCGATCGATCGATCGTTCACTCAATCAAACAATCAATCGATCGACCAATCAATCAATCAATAAAACAATCAATCGATCGATCAATCAGTCACGGCAAAGCTAATCATTCACTCTTGCGTCAAAACCTATCTAATCACCTGCAAATCAGTGATGATAGAATGCTGCACATCTTCTTTCTGTTCTTGTAGAAAATGGTAACTGACAGAGTTCAACGTGTATGATCGCAGCTTGTAATCTCGCAACAAAATATGCAACAAATCAAATTGAATTCTTCCTGATATATTGATGGCCTTGTTCTCTCTTTTACCGTATGCTTTTGATTGGAATGTTGAAGTTGAAATGACACTCCTTTCATTGATGTTTCTTCCTAATAATGGGAATTTACTGACTTTTAGTGTAGCTGCTCTGTTGATTAGGTATGGTATGTCAAAATTGACTACATTGTAGCCAGTGATGATATCAGGATCCACCTCAGTGACAAAGTCAGACCATGCCTAAAAAGGTCAATAATTATGTCTTAGACATGGTTTGATACTCTTTATTCAATGCTATAGGCTTTGCCAATTAAATGATTTTGTTTTCAAACTCCTAATGCCCTTGTTATAGCCCTTGTTTAAGGATCTTTGTGGTCTTTTCTTAGACTCTTAAAAACTCAACTTACTAACTTTTTACTTTCTAAAATCATAATTATATCCTAAGATTGATTACCCATTTTCCAACCTAGCAGAACAAAGTTATAAAAAAGGAAAGATTTAAGTATAAAACAAAGAAAGAAGAAATGGGATAATTGGGACGAAAAGGTGAAAAACCAATGCAGCAAACTAAAAAAGGACTTTTTACCTGACACTCCTAAGAGTATGATTACTTCTGTTTACTTTTTGTTAATTATTTGAAGTGTTATGACCAGAGAATTGCCAGCCAAAAAATGCTTTCAGTATTGGCGAATGATATGTCAAATATTTAACCACTTTCATAATTTTGCAGTAGAAAATAGCTTTTTAAAAGGGGAGAGCAGGCATAAGAATTGTATTTTAGAACATTGAAAAATTAAATTACATTAAAAAGGTTAAATTGTATGGGAAACTAAATACCTGTAACATATCCTTTTCTTTATCAAATGATATAATCTGGCATCCAACGATAGTTGCACATGTGTTTAGTGTGAAAACATTTCTAATAAATGGATCTTTCTCTCCCTGACGGATTACCATGTTTGCTATTTGGATGACCGGATCTTTCTCTGCCTCTGGAAAGACACCTTTCCTACCAGCACACTCAATATCAAAACTGAGTATTCTCAAAGGAGCTATCTTGTCCCATTCACCTAAAATTACAAAAAACTGTTTGTAGAGCAATTAATTATCCATTTCTCTGTCTCATTCAGGGGTGGCACCAGGATTTGCCTAATGGGGGGGCTAGGTTCCACAACAGGGGGGCTATAAAACAGAATACAGGATATCTTTCTGAGCATAAGAGCACAACTTTCCTTTAAAAATTACCTGATAGGCGAGAGATTTTTTCTTGATGGAAGGGCTGACACTCCCTGATGGGGGGCTACAGCCCCCCTGTCCCCCCCTCTGGCGCTGCCCCAGGTCTCATTGACTGTGTCAAATGCTTTATTATTGCTAGTGTAAGCTATAGCATTCTGCCAGGAACCAAAGGGGACCTTGCTTGGCAAAAATATATTAAAATCACAATGTTGTGCTTAACAGGGACAAAAATAGTAGCAACGATTCACATACAGACTTGCCCAGTCCTCAAGTACAATAGTACTTCTGTTCGGGTAATGTGAACAATTTAGCTGTGATTGGCAACAACATAAAACTGATGCTTATGAAGACCACAACTACTTGAGGTGTCAATTGGTACAAAATCTCAATTATAGACCAGCTCTGAGAACTGTAGGGCTCAGGTTGGCCTGGATGAAATAGTGGGCCAACCTTTTCCACTAAATAACTATTTCATTCCAAGTGGCACACAAGATTTGGCATTACCAAGGTTGTGGGATATGAGCCATTTATCAAAATGGTAGCTCTGATGAATGATGATGTGGTATTTTATTCTCTGGAGTCATACAGTATATATGCAACATACAACATGGTAAATAGGTACACTTGCTAGATCTGATACTTCACAGCATACGTTTCCACTTGCACAAGTAGCTCTGCTATGGAGAAAGTACATTAATTTGGAATATCAGTTGTAATTGAGGTAAGATTAAAACAAATTTCTTCACAAGAGTACCTTCTGGGGGATGGCTAATGAGTTTATCTACTGCTACATCAACTTCAATTTGACAATGTGATGTTGGGTGTGGATTCTCTCTGCTAGCTTGCCTTGCATTGTTTCGTATTGAATAACATGAGGCAGGAAGCTCAATCCAGTTACAACCAACAATGTTTGTATCAACCATAAAACGAACCTGTTTGTAACAGAAGAAGGGTTTTGATAATTTTACAAACTCTGTAACTAGTCAAGCTTCAATTTATAAATTTTATGTTTGTTAAATTGGTGTTTTCTGGATTTAAATGGACCCTTATTTCAAGTGATACAGATTGTCTTTAGAAAATATATCCTTCTATTTTAATGTTTATTTTAATGGACCATCCTGTAAGCAAGTTTTAGCTTACTCTTCTGGGTCCATGCTAAATAAAAGAAGAAAATAAATACATACTTGTGGGGACAATTAGAAGTAGTGTGTCTCACTAAACTTAAACTTTTCCCCATCTTCAGTAGAAATTTGTCAGTCTCACAAAATAAATATCAAAGATCAAAGAGTTGGTCAAACCTCTAATAGTACTAAGTATAACTAGGGAATGCCGTAAAAGTAAGAAATAAACAGCTAATATATTGATTCAGAAACTATGGTTCTCATTGATGTTTCTCTCCTTTTTTTTCTTTAGCCCTTCCTTTATTTTCATGTCTAGTGCCAGGGGGTAGTCCTGATCTATTGACCCTCCTTGTCATCCTCATGCGAACATAGTTTAGATAATATGTTGTAATACTTCCCATATTGAATTAAAAAAGAAACCATAGTGGGACTTTCAGGGACATTCCTGTAAACACTTGTGTGCCAGAAAACCCCTGTCTTATTTAACAAATGAAACTGCCATCATTCCTGTTAACAAATTATGTCTACCAAAACTAATTTACCTCAAAATCAATATTGCTTTCAAAAGTATTATAAGATTTCATGCCATATCCAGGACAGCCTAAACCATTTTCCAAAATTCGTCTTGCAGGAGCAATGAGTTTTTGAAGTGACATGTAAATCTTCAAATATGGCATCTTTTTGTTATTGTGAAATCCATAAATGCTTTCTTTGTCCATCATTTCAACAGCAAGAACAGCCTTTAAAAGAATGATAAGATAATTTACAAACTGTAGCTTTCGAACATGACTCAACCCAACGAAAACGGATGTGTAATCTCTCTCCCAATGGTGGCACAAATCTATAAATTCTAGGGGGTGTGCATATTAAGGTAAAATGAGGTGGTGTAACAGAATTAAATCATGCTGAGAGCCAGATCTGGTCCAATTTTGTAGAAGTTGATTGGTATCTTTGCCCCCCTTGTTTGTGCTCCTGCCCCCAAAGGAAAACAAGGAGCCAAATATTTACCTGGGAAACATTGTCTTTATTTGACCTCATATCTGCCAAAATAGCAGCATTGAGATTGTTTTGAAATGTTCCACAGTCTTCTGGTTTGAACTGGCTTGGGGCTTGAATGAAAAAGTAAGGCACAAATCCATGCACATGGCATAGAACACTGTTCCCTCCATTTGTTACACCATACATTCTCATGATTGGTTTTGGACCATCTTTATACCCAGGCATACCAGGCAAGTGATAACCTATTTGAGACAAAAGCCATCAAACTTTGATCATATAAATATTTAAGAGTTTTGTTATTTTAGGAATAAATATGACAAAAAAATAACAGGATACTCTAGGGCAAGGGAAGGGGAAACCCAAAACAAATAGGGCAACAACAGTGGTGTTCTTAGCTTTAATGTGATAGCAGGAGGGTCTCACATAAATGATCAACTGCCCCACCTTCCCCCCCAAGAATCTGCCCCCATTGCCTTGCTGCAGGTGCCGCAAGGAACTAGTCAACGCACTTAATTCAGCTAAAACTTTTATTTGGCCAGCGTGACAAGAAAGTTCTTGCACACCCAAATCTATTCACATAAGGAAATATGTTTGCATATGCAGTAAACTATCAACAAGGTCACGCCATGCCTGACTATTAAAGAATTTAGTGGTGGCACTTAGAGCAATGGTAAAAAACTCACCAATATAGTTATCAATATCTAACTGTTGGAAAATCAAACTTTCTTTTGAAGGATCAATCTTTGGGGGATCGGGTCTGCTCCATTTATTTCTGTTTGCAGCAACTACGTTATGTGTGCCTGAACTTCCATTGATGCTGTCTTGGCTCTCTTGGCTCTGACTTTTCTGACTGAAGTCGGATTCAGATTCTATCGTATTAAAAAGGGCGAGTTCTTCTTCAAAACTGCTTGATGAATTGCCAAAATCGTCATGTCTCGCTCTCTTGCTGTTTGGACCCCCTGTTGAAGGCAGTTTTCTCCTGTCGCTCATTGCCTATCGATTTTATGAAGAGCTTTCTCAGTTAGATATGGAGTCAGGCCCCAGAGCTGTTTGAGGACACAAGGCTAGGCCGAGCGGCGTCTAATGTACCTTACACTCTTTCAAAGAGACAGATAAATAAATTAGCCGTTAATTGAATGATCTCGTCTGCTGTAAATCTTTCTACGTGCTTCTTGAATTGTTTTGAAAACCAGGTATGGTGGATTATTTAATTTTCAGGAAGAAGTGAATAAATTTGCCAAGGCCCGTCTTTCACTTTCATTCCCGCGCAAATATGCTGCGAAGGGTCTGGGTCGACGTTTATGTTGTGACGTCATTTTATGTGTGGCATCTGCAAAACTTCGACAATTTACAGAAAACATTTTATTCGCAGCCCTCAGCAGAAATCGTTGAATTTTGGCAGATTAAACCCAGCCTTAAGAGAACTAGCATGTTATCAAACACCTCCTCTCGGCCTTGGTCCATTGCATTGCTATTTGTTCAGTTCAGTTTTATTTTGCATAAAATAAACCAACAGAGCAATAAAAGAAATTTTCGTGTTTCGTCTACATTCTGCTTAAACATAAATTCACTTGTTCTTTAATAAGCAAACATTTACATCATCCATGTCTCTGAAAACATCTGACAGAAAGTTATCTTGCTGTTTTCGTTAATGCAATAAAAACATTTTTTATCATTGTTTTTATTACTAATGCCTCTTTCTTCTTCTTCTTCATTCAATGCTTTATCCAACTTTCACTGCCTGCTTTTAAGAAGGAAAATTCGGACAGGGTGGAAAGTCAGTTAACTATGGTGGAAAACTTGAGAAGTATTGATTGGTATAAGATTATAGATTAAAATCAGCTAATTTCATTTCGATCAGTTACATGAGTTTAATGCTTGTTGAAATAGATGTTAATTTTTGACCTCAACTCTTTAACTAGGCTTTGTGTGAACGGGTGGCCATTTTTTTTATCAAGATGCTAATTCCACGCTTCATCCCTCTTCTCATGTTAATTTCCGCTCGGGCCTTGCTCTTTATTTCGTTCAACATACGTTTATAACCCGCCTTTTCTTAGGAGAATGCAAGAATGAAAGAGAATACAAAGAACCAAACAAGTCGAAATATAATGCTAATAAATCTCAATAAATGCATTAAAGAGACACAAAAATACGTCAATTTTCAAACGTACAGCCATAGTACATACAAACATTACCCGGTAAGAAAAAGAGCAAAACAGAGTCGAATTATGATGTATAAAGGATTGTTTATAGATGAAGATGATTGGGCACTTGTTACAACCATGTTCAACTAGGATCAGCAAGGAATCAATTACAAGGCAAAGCAGGTATTTTAAGACGGACAAAACTTCCTCAGGCTGACATCTTATCTAGTTAATAACGGCCAAGAGTATTGGGTTAAACTATTTATCGATGCCTTTGAGCCTGAAAAGGGGGTTAGTTGTAACGGGTTTGTGGACAAAGCGGTTATTCATTGCAAAGGTTTTCAGAATAAGAGTGGAATGGAATACAAATTGAAAAAAGCAGACTCACTGAATGCGTTGGAAGATTTAAGGAATTGGGGTAGCAGAACTGGGAAAGGAAGATGATTGATTACAAAAGAGTTCTGCTCTTTTCCTTCTATGTCTATAAGTACGTTCAAAATTATGTCTTGCATTAGTAAAAAAAATTGTTTTTTCACATCTCTATTAATGATATCTCTAAAGGAATTGAAATAAAAAAAGGAGACGAGGGTAAATACCATTGGGTATAGGAACTTGGTACAAAAACTGAACTTCACGTGCGTTAAAAGTAACTTGCATAAAACAACACAGAGAGTCACCTTTAGGGAGAAAAGTGCGTCTATTGAAAGTGCAATATAATGTGATTCGTTGCGAAATACACAAATGTCTTTTTTGAAGACAAAGAAAACTGATTATTTTCTACACCACATAAATCAATGTCATAAATAAACTAATTAGTAACAAAAATCTGTGAAAATTCGACTGCCAATTATTAGAAATAAAAAAATAATAATTACACTGTCATTTTCCTACCATTCTAAATTTTTACTTGAGCTTCGGTTTCAGAAGTATTTTTATTTTCTTCATAATAGAAAGCAAATATATGCATATATCTAAAGTACTAAAGATTCTACATGCTGGCAAGTGATAATTTCCATGTGCAATTTTCAAACGAGGCACAACGGTCAAGTAATGTAAAAATTGTCTCTTACTGCGTCAGCAGTGTGACCAGGTCTACTAAGATACTATTCTTCTTCTGAATCGCCTCTAGCTTTAGGCCCTGCAACCGCATCTAAAGCATCTTGCCATGCATTCAAACACTACAGAGAGATAAAGAATATTAATTATAATTGCACAGAGTTCTGTCCTAGCATTTAACAAATCATCCCATGAAATTAGCATGTTTGTACATTTCAACAATTCTCAACAATCTCCAAGTCAATGAAAATGAAATTAAATCTCCACCTCTCCATCTAATTAAGACCCTTCGATCTGGCCAGAATCTTCATGCCTTGACTATCGATTGGTATCTACTCCTTGATAATTTGGTAATACGTAAGTCATATCTTGATGCAATTCTTAGTTGCTGTGAAACTAATATTGAAATAACGAACTATTGAAATAAATATATCAGACATAAAACAGCACATACTGCATTAGCATTAATAAGAATAGTGACAGCAAACTCATCATATGATATTCCTAAAACTAGAGATTAGACAGCCTTACCGATTCGTAATATTTGATATGTCTTTCCGACATCTCTAGCAGCAGTAACTTCGTATCCCTTCGCTTATATCTTTGCCATCTGTCCATATCGGCTTTCATGTCGTGATCAGCTCTTTCCTTTCGATCTCCGAGGGCCTCCGATTCAATAATCAGCTGGAAAAAACAGACGGTTCTTAGAAGATTGGCTCCGATAAGCAATCAAGATCATAAAAAAAATGGAAATTCAAGGAAGGATTTAGATTAAGCCTCAAAATATGATAAGAGGATAGATAACGCAACAGCAAAATTTTTGATTCATTTTGTCCTTCGATCATTAATAAACTGCTTATCGCAGAAACTTTGTGATACAGTAAGATTCCAACATAACAAAGAGAAATGTGGATTAGCGGAAATTGTTGTTTTCAGTGCTATTCTTTCAAATGACCTTTCATCGAGGTCAGACCTTTCAATAAATTCCTTCTTTAAATCGTTGAAATTAATCTCATTGGTAGTTTCCAAAAAGATATTCCAAAAACTGGCAGTGTAGTTCAGTATCATCATCAAAAAAAGAGAGAAGAATATGAACATATTACATAGATTATACAGGCCCAGCTCTAAGAAATCTGCTGCACATTACAAAGTCTGTTGAACAGGCTAATTTTCATTTAAAAAATACCTCGGCCAATAAATAGTTAAAAATATGTTTAGGTCGATACAACTTACATCTCTGATTTGGTCATTTAACTTCTCTAGTTTCTCCTCTTTAACTTTCTCCGGGTCTTTTCCAAAGAAAGTTGCAATAGATTTAGCTTCACCGGAGACCTCGATCTACCAAGAGAAAGATAAAACAGATATAATAGATAAACTACTAGTCCCTGTCATCAAAATCGTCTTCTTTCGACCTGTGGAGCATAAGGTGCAATTTTGTGATGCTATCTATTATGGTATCACGCAGATATTTTTGTAGTCAAGGCAAGAAAACAGTATGTATAATGCATAATGATTGTCTCGTGCTTTTTCGAAACACTTTAAAAGACTTATCAAACAGTTATTGGGAAAATAAGCCAAATCATTGTGTTGTATAGCCTGCTTCCCATTCAATTCACTGTCATGTACTGAGTCCAGATTTTAGCATTCTGAGCCTGGTTGTCATATGCAATGCTACACTGATGGCACCATGCCATGACATCTAATTGATAATTTAGGCATAGTGCAAATACTCTCAAAGGCTTATCAGCAATGATTAACTAATTGAAAAAGCAGTGAAAATTGTCAGCAAATTGGTAACGAATCAAGGTCATTTCCTCTTTGGCGAAAACCATCATAAAAACCCGAGTAGTTTAAATCGAATATAACCATATAATTGCTAAAAACTTTAGATAGTCCACTATTAAATGCTCTACAAAATATTCTCTTGTATCAAGATCATTAAGGTTGAGTATATTACATATTACAGATTGTTCATGCATAATTTCTTCTCAGTAAACAAAGACAGAATATATTAATTAAGACATTAGTAATCACCTCTTCCTTCTCTTTCCTTCTCTTGTCTAGATCTTCCATAGTAACCTCGTATTCAAGTTGGAACTGATCTCGCTTTCGCAGCGCATTCTGTAAAAGAGATTGTAATCATCCAATGCATTTTCCGATACGATATGATTACTTTTGGGGAATGATTTCGATTTTTCGCAGAGTAACAATAATAGATACTAATAATAAGGGAATAAATAATCGCTGTGAGCAAATTGGATATGCTAAATTTAAACAGAACCGGCCTGAAGTTGGGCCGACAAAATTCTCATGTAGTGTCCGAACCGCATCAGACAGTTTAATTCCACTCGACTTTTAGTCATCAGTTCCGTCTCTATAATTTAAATTCCCTTCATACAAATATAATTCCATGTTAAATACAAATAAAAAACCGCACAGAATATGAAATGAGCTAAGTAGTTCTCTCAATAGGTAAACTAAGAGAGAGCTCAGATTCTATGATAAATCTATTTGATTTTATCATAAGTTGTTATGCAATTAAAAAGTTTTCCAGTAAGACACAGTTATTCAGAATTTCACTGGATATAAGAAGTGAATTGCAAACTGTAGGCAAAAACCTTAAACACATCGAACAACTATTACAGAACATTGATCAAAATAAGCCAAAGCTTTTCCACATGGGAAAGCAGAAGGCAGCAATCAAGGGAATCTATCAAACAATAATACATCTATCCAATGTCAAAAGGGAGAGCACCTCTTTCAAGATTAATTCAAAGGAGATCAAACTATGGTACTTACCCGAACAGAATCTGCATACAAATTATATTCTCTTAATGGCTCTGAAAATCGACTGTCTTGCACTCGAAGCTAAAACAAAAATGAGTAAAAGTCTTTGTAGTGATTGGGTTCTATGACTTCACACATGATTTGATTGTTTTTCTGTACCTAATTATATTACATCCTATCCTCTTACATACGATATTTAGTTCCTATGAGTCTTTCTTTGATTGGCATGAATAAGCGAGATGTGAAACACAGAATACACTAAACATTTCCAGGATTGTAAATAATTTTGAAGTGAATCTAAAGACACTTAAACTTCCTGGTTAAGAAAAACTATCATTGAATTAATTAACATCTTCAAAATGCTCAGGATTTCCTGCAATATCTTTGCTATTCTTGGCCAATGATATCTACATGAAGTTCTAATTAAGTGCTCTGAGGGGAAGATTTGGCTGTTATTGTTTCATCATCTAACTGGTTTTGTAAACAGGATATGGACACAAAAACAATGGGGTTTGAAGGCAAGCAACAGTAAAAAACATTTTTAAAAGTTATAATATAACACACAGACCAAAGTGGCTTATTAATGTGGTTCATGGAGTTTAGACTTTTAGGACTTGAGAAAATCAGGCATTTTTAAAAGTAACTTTTTTGGGGTGCATTTGGATCCTATTCAATTTGTAAATGGCACTAAAAAGCTATGGAACATTACTAAACTTACAAGTGATTTTAATGCTTCAACATTTTTGTCTAATGCAAAAGCAGTGGCAGTAAGTGGTGTCCCTAGCTTCGTCTCTGAATTGGCCCACAAATGGAAAGCAGATGCGTATTCTTCAAGGTCTTCTAGCAAATCTGAAATTTAAAATATTGACATGAATAATAGGCTGGCTTTGAAATGTTTAGGAACAATTAAAGAGGCACAGAATTGCCTTTCAAGAAACAAAAAAAAAACTTTAAAATTGCCTTTTCCAATCTTTCATTGCTTCAGCGGCATTTTTCTACAAATTCAGCGGAATAGAAAACACATGATATGTACTTTCCCTCCTAAAACTTGACAACATATGAAACATATCTGATAATTATGATACGGTGAATGCAAATAGACAACAGTTGCAGGCTGAAAATGGAATTAATAAAAGGAATAAAAGGAAGAATTTTTGGATATGGTTGGTTTCTATGATAAATCCGCAATACAAATCATTGAAGAGAATGGACAAGAAAAGACAGAAACATCCCTTTTAAAGGACCTGATTGAGCTAAGGCAGAATTTTATCATTTTTTCATTTTGGCAGTCATCTTCTATTCAAAATATCTTTTTGCAGACAGGATAACTTGCATACTTGGCACATGCTGAAGTTCTACTTGTGAAGACACTTGAAAGGCAAGTTTGCAATCCAAAATGCCAATCCAAGCTGTGACAATAATCCACAAAACTTCATACTTACAAAACCTTTCTTTGGCAATTTCCTCTGAAAGCAGCCCAA
Organism: Catostylus mosaicus; assembly: GCA_964019065.1. Taxonomy (NCBI): domain Eukaryota; kingdom Metazoa; phylum Cnidaria; class Scyphozoa; order Rhizostomeae; family Catostylidae; genus Catostylus; species Catostylus mosaicus. Next base: position 2,699,032 of record OZ025192.1, on the reverse strand, counting down.
ATGATTGAATTTTCTTTTGAAAACTATTTATAAACTGCAACATATGCTCAAAGTCTGGGTCTCTGTTCTTGAAAATCAATGAAGCAGCAGCTGATTTCATTGTCCCGCTAAATTTTGTCATCACACCAACAGATTGCTTTCTAGCACTAGTCATCTCCTACAATAATAGATTGATCTTTTTGTCTGCACTGACAAAGCTTGCCATCATTACAAATTTAATTCATTAGCTGAGAGGTATTCAATGTAAACAACGCACTTATGAGTTTTAAAATTTAATAACAAGGACTAGATTGGCCATAAATATCATGATAATTGTGAAGGTCCAGAGCAGAAGAGAACAGTGAATAAGACACATCCAGTCTTCTTTGCACACTTTAGTTTATATTGAACCATAAATACCAAAAGGACATTAAGAGGCAGAGAAATCAAAGATGTTGGATACTGTATACTAGTTTTGCCGAACAATGTCAAACATGCTTTTCCCAATTCATCAAGGGAAGAAATTTTAAGAAAAAGTAGAACAGAGATGGAGGGATATTTTTAACAACCTTGTTGTAACTAGAATAATTAAATAGACAGCTAGAAAGCTTGAAAATAAAACATCTTCAGTAAAAAACATTGACGAAATTATATTAAAACTCTTATTTTACAATAAACAATTGTCTAATTAATTTGCAAGTTTGTTTGAGATAATCCATAAAAGTCAAGGCAACAATCTTATTAGAAAACTCACCCAAGCTTTAGCAGTGAGAAATTTCTGCAGATTTTCATTGAATGACATAACAGGGTGATCAGCCACCCGTTTAAGAAACTTATCCAAAGCCTTTTGTCGAGTTTTCAAGAAGTCTGTATCAAATCTCTCAAAATGTTTAGTGAATGTAAACTTCTCAGGCAAGGGCTGAAAAAAGAATCTGCATAGCTATATCATCATACACAAGGTCTCAATTTAATGGCTCTTGCCTGAATGACACAGATAAATGTTTAGTGAATGTAAACTTCTCAGGCAAGGGCTGAAAAAAGAATCTGAATAGCTATATCATCATACACAAGGTCTCAATTTAATGGCTCTTGCCTGAATGACACAGATAACTCAAATTGTTGCCCAGAGAAAGATTTAATGATTAACATGTTGATCTTTTACACCAGCAGAGGTGCCAGCCTCCACAAAGTAGGGGGTAAGATGATGATTGGGCTCAGGCCATTTCCTTCAGAGTTTGGGAACAGCCTTTTGAACACAATTATATTGTTTTAGAAAGTTTGCAAAAATAAAATTATTTCTGTGACAAGTTGTACAAAAGTATGTGACTAAGAAGCAAAAACTTACTAAGGGCCAATTCCTACCCTAAATTTTTGATGAATCTACATTATCATTTTATCAGAAAAGGCAGGGTTTAATATCCTTCAATACAACCCCTGGCTCTGCCACTGTGTTTCACAATAAGGTCCACAAATTCGAATGACTTGAAAGTAATCATTTACTCACAGGAATAACATGAGTGGGACAGGTCTCTTCAAGCTTTGATCTAAGCCACAGAAAATCCATATACCGTCTTTGCACATTATATTCGGGTTGGTCAAACTCTGCTCTGGTGGTCTAGCATGGAAAGAAACATCTGTCACTCACCAAGTAAGTCCAATGTTTAAGTCTAATGATTATGTTGCTAGTGTCAGTTTAAGTCTACCATTTAAGTCTACCATTTAAGTCTACCATTTAAGTCTAGCATTTAAGTCTACCATTTAAGTCTACCATTTAAGTCTAGCATTTAAGTCTAGCATTTAAGTCTACCATTTAAGTCTAGCATTTAAGTCTAGCATTTAAGTCTAGCATTTAAGTCTAGCATTTAAGTCACTTTTCAAGGTCGATGTCAGAAGTTCTAAGTCTATAAAGATTATATGATAACAATCTGATTATGTATCTTTTTGTTGTTGTACTTTTCATAAGTATTTTTTGAGACTGGGCCTTCCGTGATTTGCAAGAAAGTCAAACCCTTTTTATCATCATTTTTACCATTTACATTTCATCTCGATGCAAATTTTTAAAGAACCTAAACCTAATGTCAGTTCACTGAGATTTGTGATTTGCATAAATCAAAGAATACATCTTAATTTGTTGAATTCAATTAAAAAAAGAAATTATTCCATTGGAGCAAACCTTTGTTGACACATTGTAGCTAACATATCCCTCCAGATGTTTTTCTGGCCTATCAACTTTGACGAACAAATCTCTGCTTTGGCCATCACGAGATTCATCACTGCCAATGAGAGCAGCGAAACCATCAACATCCTCTTCAATTGAGACTGATCTCATCATGGACGAGGCATGCTCATCAAGAGATGTGTATTTTTGTTCTGGTTCAATAACTGCTGCATCACCCTGCAAAAGAAAGGATCTCTTTTTATCAAATCAATTTTCCAGGCCAAGAAAGCCATTAACTGCTTATAATTATTGAACAATATAAATGACTTTTCTAAACTATGCAAATTAACAAAACCAATATGCTACTGTTATAATTTTGCAAAGTCAAAGGTACTAAATAGAATAAAATAATAAGACAAATATTATATGTTAAATTCACAATAGTATTGGGGTTGTTTGTGTAGTCTTACTGCAGTGGCTACTCAAACATCTAAGAAACTTGCAAAAATTGTTTGAACAAGTTGAAAGTGACCAGGCAAATAGAAAATCACTTAATAATGCCCTCAGTTCTTCAGTTGTTAGCCTGCCATTTTGAAATTTCATATGTTCTTCCTCTTACAAGGTTAACAGATGCAGAATAGGTAATTTTTCAATGATCAAAAGGTGAAGAAATTTATCACACACTGCCACAGATGGAGGTAAACCTTGTTACAAAAAATCATTGCAGTTGTCAACATAATATTGGTAATCATTTGCAAAAATAGAAATCATTGCCATCAACCCATTTGTTTTTATGTGTTACAAGAATAGTATGCTGACAAGGTTGCCAAGCATATTCACATTCTTGCCTTGCTATACTTTTTGTGTAAGGGGTCTGCCTGTCCGTCAGTTGATGATGGGTAGTTATGGACTGTGTTTTACATTCCTGGACTACTATCTTCAGTTTAACCTTTGACTTTGCAATGGAAAATCCTTCCTGGTCCAGATTATGTCCTGTCACATCTAGCCTCTTTCTCAGGCATGGCCTTTGAGCAATATTGACTTTTATGTGCTAACCCTGGACTGTGTTAAATTCAGTTTTAAACAGGAATTTTAAAGAAGTGCAAAGATTGCAAGATTCTAGCAGGATATATCTCAAGGGTTACTAAACTGACATGCATAGAAAAGTTCATGGACAGGCAGAGGTTTAAGACGGGATGCTCGTGGTAGAACACATCAATTTGACATGCTATTGCACCAGACAGGCTTTCATAATTCTAGTTGCATGAGTAGTATAAAATTGGATTTTCATGCAGATTTATGCAGATCTACCAAGGTAGTGGTTCAAATCTGACAATTGCATGAATCTTTTCTTCAATGTTTGGCACCTGATGTTTGCAAAGGTCAAGTATGTCTGTGGGTGCTACAAAAAGTTCCAAGAAGCAGAGAATTAAAAGTTATTTCATTTCGAGCACAATTCATTAGCTAACATTAAGTTGTTCTACTTAATATAATCATTGCTTTCATGCGTTTAAGCCTTCAATTGTCAAACAATTATGGCAGTGCAACCACTTCTGCCCATGGCTGGAATGTTTAGCCAACTTATTACATTTTGTTCTCTTCAGTTAAATTAAATGTGGTCGGTTTCACTTCGTTACAATCAACAGCTTGAAAAGTTGTATCCAGATCAATCATTTATAGCATTTAACAGTTGAATAATCAAAACCTGGACACAATATTGCGATCAGAGCAAATTAATCAATTACTTAACAAATTCAATAAAAGTATTATACATAATTTTTTAAATTGTTAAGCAAATTTTAAATATCGCCGCCCAGCCCTGCTAACTCTTCATGGTCAATGCCCGCCCATTTCTTCGCTCTATTGCGCTTATGTTTCGCTGAAATAAACAGGTGAGACCACGGGATGAATGTAAAACACGAAACTGGAGATTTAAAAACAAATATTACGTTTTCATTGTAGTTTTCTCTTGAAACTGCCCCATTTTCAGGTGGATGATTGGCGCGGTTGTCTTGATCTACGTGTATGAATTCCTCTTCCTGCGGAGTTGATGACTCATCGAGAAACGGATTGTATTCCTCGCTCATGGTGCACTTGTAAGAAAACAACACAAAATTGTCTCAAAAAGCTGGGTTGTCGTAAAACATGCGAAATTATCGATAAATCGGTCACCTTTTAGACAAAGACGACCCTATTCTCCCTTGCGGGTCACGACGAAGCAGGAATGAAGTCCAAAATAACTTTGATGTATTTTGCGGACCTGAAATGTGCGAACGAGGTTTATGCTCAGAAAGAGGTACAAACATGTTCTCAAAACTTTTGACAAACCCCCCCCCCCCCCCCCCAACCTACAGTTTTGCCAAATCTCACAAAATCAGAAAAGTCATTAACCCGGCCCTGCATTTGTTCAATGTTTTGAAAATGGATAAAAAATTGACTAGTCAATTTTTCAAAGGTGTTGGGCTCCGCAATGTTTTAGAAAGGAGGTGGTTACTAAGGACACGCTTCTTGCTGACGCCCATGTCACCGTTGCTGTCTTAAACTTTAGTTGCTACCCATCAGGAAAGACTGCAAGATATTTAACTAAATAAGCTAGCATGAACTGATAAGAAAATGATCCAAACTTAGCAACAATGTACAGATTAGTAACTTGGAAATAATGGGGACAGTTCCCTTCTCTGCTTTTAGAAAGCTTTTTTGGCTTTTTTCTGCCCTCATCTTTAAAGATATTAGAGGCAACGTTACGCTTGCAGGAAACACTCTTGCGTAAGCACCCCCGCACCCTCTATTCTGGTATTATTCTAGACATGCCGCATCATATATGACTCAACTTAACGTAAATACATTGCACGTTTTTCTATTGATATCTTAGCATCGTTTTCCGCCGTAGTAGACATTAAAGGTTATGATTATCGTAACAAGGAACAATCAAAACATATATATATCGCCGTTAACTGTTGATTGAAAAAGAAGAGAGTAAGAGAGTAAGAGAGAGAAGAGAGAGAGAGTGAGCGTGTGAGTGAGAGTGAGTGTAAGAGTGAGAGTTGTGAGCGTGTACACTTTGCTTTTGTGAGAGGCTCAGTGCTACAAGTCGTTTGATGATATACGTTTGAGAAAACTGTATATTTGTGTTTGTTTTTGATGTCAACCTGAAACTGTACCGAACATTTAGCTCAGAACCTGCCTCAATAATATAAAGATTTACAATATAAAAAGCCCTGAACAAAAATATAGAGGGTCTTTCACCCTTGTTATACTCATTAACATGATTATCAAAATTCTACCAGTGTTACGACAAAAACCGTTCTGCAGGGACGCTGGAGCATATTTTCGAGTGAAGGGCTTTGAAGATTGGGCGTGGCACTATTTGGGCGTGGTCACTCAAGTTTTAGCTGGTGCTCCTCAGAAGTCGATAAAAAGGTCTTAACATGCCCGAGCTTTGTGATGGGGATAATGGCAAGAAGAACACTTGTGCAATAGGAATAGGTCACTTCGCCCTTTATATAGTGCATTTAAAACATAGGCCTTCAACACATCATAGCGGCAAAAAGGCGTGCCTGTTCTAAACGGGCTGCCCACATCAACATCAATAATATACCTCTCCCCCATCTCAATTAACTTTAACAGTTTCTTGTGAGTTTGTGCCTCACAAGATATTCACAGGTCACATCAAGTGTCTTTGCGATGGTTATCATTACACAGAAGTGTTGATTAGGAAGTGTCGTCAAGAGCTGCATGGGACAGTTGAAGGTTCTTTTTCCAGCTGATGTTGAATGAAAACACAAAACATTGATTTTGAAACTTATATTTTTCACATTTATCCAATAAAGTGCAACAATGCTGTCAAAAAGCTGCGATAATGCATTTGCTGGAAGACTAGTGCTTGAAGATCATCAAAGCCTCGTCATTGCAGTACTAAACTTTATGATGGTGCCATGCACGCTCGTTGCAAATATCCTTGTGATCATAGGCCTGTGCCGAACAAGACAGCTGGGTTCAACAGTTAATAACCTTTTCCTGTGCCTAAGTGTGTCAGATTCGTGCATTTGTGCAATTGTACAATCATTAGTCGGTACCTTGTTTACTGCGTACAGAAAAGAGCCTAATTGCAAGTTGGAGATGACGACACAGTGCCTAACTTTTCTGTTCGGCCATGCTTCCGGATTTACCATCGTAGCTATTGGTATAGACAGATACATCCATATGAAGTACCTACAAAGATACGATGCAATCATGACCAAAACACGGGCCAAAATTATGACCGTATTTTCCTTCACAGCTGCTGTCGTAATGGGCGCTGCGTACACACTATCAACGGCATACAGCATCTACCAGTGGGTGAACATGGTTATCCTTCTTGCAGATTTCACTGCAGTCATTATCATATACATTGCCTATATAGAAGCATATTGGCAAGTAAGGGACCACATCAAGAATACAAAGGGACTGCGCAAGGCTGCGAAAGGCGCACCGACATATGCTGTCTCTATGATCACAACAATTCTATTGATTCTTGGTGCTGTATTCACCTGCTATGTACCTTATGTTGTCGTCGGTATAATCGGGTTTTACCAAGTGCAAATCAAAGGACGACAGTTACCCCCGAGCGTGGCGTTTGCAATCTATCTCACGTATCTACTTGTGTACCTGAATTCGTGCTTAAACGCCGTGATTTTCATATACAAAAACGATCCAGTCAGAAAGTTCATTTTGCGTCAACTGCATGTTAGATGGGAACCCACCACAGATACACCGATTAACTCTACAGATTCAATTCAGCTATCAACAATCAAGAGCAAAAACAAATTTACATCGAGCTGCGAAAGTTTCGCGACAGTAACAGATAGTACTGTTGATTTGCTATCTCATAAAGCAACAAAAGATGTTTGATCGATACTGGTTCTGTTATCAATGCTGTGAAGAGCTTGAAAGTCAGTAATAAACATGTCTATGTCCTCGAGGGAGGGGGGATAGAGAGACTTTCATACTGTGCAACGACAGAGTACCCTTTGATAAACAAATACAGGGACTACCAAGGGAGGAACGTTTTTGAAAGGGGGGAGGGCATTGAAAAAGGGACATTGCTAAGTTACATAGGGGCATCCAAATTGGGCCACTTTCATGAATAAAAAAGAGGGTATTTTCACAATAAAAAGAGGCACTTTTACAATGAGATGAGACAATTTCACGGTGAAATGGGAACTTTCACGATGAAAGGGACATTTTTATAATGAATACGGACAACTTCTAGAACAAAAAGGGTCATACCCTGCCTTTGTTCGTTAGACACAAACTGTTTTTTTTACTGTTACTGCACAGACAGGCACCTACGTAAAAGACAAATGAAGTAGGTAGGAAAATATTTCTAGGGCATATATTACCGACCATAATTGAAGTAATGCAGAAAAGAGTTTTTTGGGGACACAGCCGAATACAAAATCTCAGAAATGATGCAGCAAGGCCCTTTTGAACACACTAAATGGGGTGGAAAATTTTAATAAAGCAATGCTAATGTGTGTCGGTTCCCCCAGGCACCAAAGTGTGTATCGATGCCATGTTTATAAAGCGGAGGGCTTAATACCAGTGACGTTATAAGGTGCCATTTCACTGGCACTTTTTAATAGTTTACCCAAAAAAGTGTTCATTCAAATGTGATACCCTTCAAAAGTACCCTGCAATTTACAACCCCGCCCCGAACTCCCTCTGCTCATACCCGGCATAGAATGGCAATGCCCCCCGATGTCTTTGTAGAAAAGCCTTTGAAAGCTGTTATGTAGTCCCACCCCCTCTATCCATGTTGTCAAGTGGTTTCCAAAGCAACCTTTTATAAATTTTGTTATCTGCACTGAGCAATACTTGTTTTTCCAAACGCTTAAAACCGAACGCAGGTGAACGTGTGAATTTATAGAATTATTTTCTCTAAGAAACACGTGTTTCCTCTGATAAGACAACCATCATCAGAAATTATATGAAGCTTTTCACATTAATAAATATGCTTTGTCTACAAGTAACAAGCTGAAGTTTTTCTTTCATAAATTCGATAATGTCTAGATTATACATTCAAAAGTCGATAGATGCGTTAGCACGCAAGAGCATTAAATTGGGGGGGGGGGACCCCACTTAAAGGCAAATAGGGAGGGGGAAGCAAGACAAAATAAGGACAAAGCAGGATCAGAGTAAAAAAGTTAGCTATATTCATGTTAGCTAGTCACTGAAGGCCCCTTTTCCTGCCCCCTGTCCCTGGCTATTTGCAGTGATAGGGCTCCTTTCCAATTTTCTAAATTTTAACCCTTTAAGTTTAAAAAATTTTTGTTGTAGTTATTAAGAAGAAATGTGTTAGTTAAAATCACTCGAAAAATCTGTTAAGTGAAAGAGAAGCGACTTTCAGCTGTCACCTCATCGTTACGATCTGTTGAACTAGAGCGGGGGCGTATTTGATCCAAATTCAAACAGTTATTACTTGTATTCAAATCTCAATAAAAACATTAACAAATTTTTAATGGTATCTCCATACATTTGCTGTTTGAGCAGCGGGTATGCGAGATGCGATCCGTCGATGATTGCTACAGAAGAAAACTTCGGAAATAGCAGCTATGCACACTTATTTAGCTTAAAAATCTGCAAACAAACAATTAGTTTTTAAATATGCATACACATATCTAGGCTTAAAATCTGTCTGTATCAAGGGACCCGCATGAAATTTTTTCAAATTACTTTTATTTTGATAAGAATCTATGAAGTATTCCATTATGTCACCAATGACTTATCCCGAGACAAAGTTTATCTCCGAACAGGGCGCAAGACAGACGAAATTTTCGACAATTTTCGACAAGATTTCCGACATGAGGAGTGAATCACCATCCTAAATATGGAATATCGTCTTGTTCCATGGCAAACAAATGGAATGTCAGGAAAGTTTAAGCTAAAAAATGGCAATTTTACAATTTTGGAAGGACAGAGGGTGACTTTGCAGGGCAATAGTGCATTCACCCTATGGAGCATGAAGTGATGCCCCTGAAAGCAGAGACTTGTTTTCCTATTATTGAGAAAGCATTCAAATCTAAATCAATCGCTGAACTTGGAAATATGCACTAACTTAATATAGGGAACTTTGGCTCAGCATCTGAGGGCTTGGCGAAGGAGCTATTTGCAGCTATGCCATGTGCGTTTAGTAATGAAAATCCTAATTTCTAACGACCCTCCATGTTTTGAAATTATTTAATGACAATCTAAACAATTTTGCTTGTTTAATCTTTATCGGCATTAAGGTTTAAGTCAAACGTGACAGGCACCTAGAGGATAAGAAAGAAGAATGTTATGTAATGCAAGCATCAATTAAGTAAAAACTGTTTTGATGAGTAGGAGAAAGAATAAATCAAGTATGTTTGAAAACTTTAGAGATAAATTCAAACAAATGAGAAAGAATACTTACGAAGAAGTAATGTTGCATATTAGAAGGTCTGTTAGGCGTGGCAGTGGTATAAATTATGTAGAAGGGAAGGGTAATTTTGAGCAAGAAAAGGGTCCAGATTCGGGACCATCTGTTGTGTGTACCAACAGTCTACTTGACATAGGTAGCAGCCATTGCAAAATTTCCAAGAAAATGCTATTTTTATTTAGCATTGAAGGCATTAAATGATCCACCTTTCACAATTCGTGGGTTACAAACTTTTAACCTTTTCAAAACTCGAAATAAATTTAGAAAGCTAGAATTAAATTCAAAAACGAATCCATGGAAAAACATCATTCTATAGAATTTATGTCAAGTCTCAAATCAGATTCAAATTTTCTTAATTTGGAGCTACTAGATTTTTTTTGAAAGTTTTGAAAGCTTATCATATCTTGCTCAAAAAATAATAAATGAAAAAGATGCAAAATACCAGGACAACAGGAAGGGATACTTGCAACAGTAAGTCAGGAAAAAAACAAATAAAAAGCATATTATTTTGTCTCTTGGGCCGATTATCTACAATTGACTAGAATTTACAATTCATTTCATGAAATCACATTTATTCTACTTATTATTTACATTAAGTAAAGCTGCTTCTCTTTGTGGCCCATTATGAGTTTGAGTTTGCAATTTTGCGATTAATTGCCTCTGGTTAGAATCAGGCTTATAAAGAAAGCCTTGAAAGCCCAAACGAGGGCATGGCATGGCATCACTTACAGTCTGTGGTTACTTGAAAGTTTCCTGTTTTAGCACCTTACTATAAGCAGACTCTATTGTTGGTCTATTTCATAGTCGCGACTATGCTAATACTCTTTTATACACGTAACGTTTTTTGCCTGTTGACTTCTCCCAAAATTGAAAACTAGATTTTTTAAAGATTCTCTTACCTTTTTTGGAAACAAACTGACTTTGAATATCTACAATGTTTTAAGTGTTATATGCTTCTTCCATTATTTTGTTATACGAAGTTTGATATCTTCTTTCCATTATAATCAAAATCTCGATCTTAAGTAAAAGTGTTTGCGATAAATGAGCTAATATCAATTTCTGGCACATAAGAAAAAAGGAACTGCATAATCTAAACCTTGGATTTTGTAAACATTTTCTAAAGCTTTTTGAGCCTTATTTTCGTTAAAATTTTCCTCTCATAATAAAGATGTGTATGGTACTTTCCGTGGTAATTCTTCTCTACCTTTTATTGTTATTTAACGTGATATCAATCAATAAGTGAAAAACGTACTAATTGCCAAAATGCATAATCAATGCAGTGCCCACAAACGATGAAACATCTACGAAAGTGTTAATGTCTCAAGATCCTTTTGTGTTTCTTCTACAATGAAAATTCTTTCTATGATTGATATGCTTGCTAAGCGATATGTTATTGAGTTGGTGGAGTTTTGCTTTGTCTTCGTGGCTTCATAAACGTTTTATGTCATGCCTAGCAGGTATAGGCTTCTCTTACGACCCATTGTTATGTCTTTTCAGACGCGCGGCCGGACATCTCTGATGGTCACTGGTTTTAAAATGCTATCCACATTCTGAACAACTGAATTTGGCGCGAACGATCTCGTCGTAGTGCGAATTTTTTTCTTTACATACGCGAAGAGCTTTTTATTCTTGTGCAGCACGATAACGGGGTTGAAGAATGAGTTCAAATAGACGCAATTATACGTTAAATATGTGGCGAAGGCATGCTTATCGTTGATTGTCTTACCTTGCATAAACGTGGTATGAAATATTACGGTACCGCTTGTCAAATAAGGAATATAGCTGACAAATAAGAAGAATATGATGAGTGATATTGCCTTGGCCATCTCGACTGCATAGGCTGCATTGGAATCGTTGTTTCGTCGTAGAAACGCCGTCTCCTTAACGTGTCGAGCCACGGATCGATACATCTCGATATAAACAGAATACACGCTCAACAGTGTAAAGAAATCGAGAATCACTAGCACGATATGAGCCAGATTGAATAGATCCGCCCTTGTAGCGATGCTGTAGCTTGCTGAAACGCTGGCAGCAGCAAATATGCACGTAAACAATAATAAGTAGGGTCTTTTGTAAGAAATTTGGCTCGCATTTCGCGGCAGCTGTGATGCCTTGATACTTAAAAACCTCTCCACGCCAATGGCAACAACAAAATAAGCCGAGCAGTGTGTAGAGAATGTAGATAGGGTCTGAACAGCCAATTCCATGTCACAGAAACGCTGGTCACGTTTTATGACCAACATTAGAATGGTCATGGGTTGAACCACCACTGCAACAATTCCATCGCAAACGCTGAGTGCAAAAAACATACGATTGATCTTCGAGTCTAATTGTTTTGCTCCTATCAAGCTGCCAACGACCATTATATTTGCAGTAAACGTGCAAACCATAGTTAGAATGTGTATGCCTACAACAGTCATTGCTTGATGATGGTTGAGAAGAACTTTGGCAGAGAAAGCGTTAATGCAGGAGTTTCCGTACATTTCTAAGAGGCGTCGCTTGTCCACTTCTACTTTCGAATACTCGATAACTCACAGTGATACCCTATTCTTCTCTTCCCTTCACTTCTTTTCTCTGCTCGTCTCCTCTCTTCTCCTCTCTTCTCGCCTCTTCCCTTCTCACTTCTTCTCTTCTCTTCTTTTCTCTTCTTTTTTGTTCTCTTTTCTGTTCCCTTCTCCTCGTTACTCTCCTCCTCTCCTCTCCTCTCCTCTTTTCTCTTCTCTGCGCCTCTCTTTTTTCTTCTTTTCTCTTTTCTTCTCTTCAGCTTCTACAACCAGGGAGTGTGTGCAATAGTTAAGCTCTCCTAATCATCAATGAGCCATTTGAAATAAAACCTTTTTTGTACTTTTAATTTCCGCTTTCTATTTAAAGAGGAGAGACGATTATCAAAAGTGCATATTGATTCTAGCCGCTTGTTCTTCTTGCTTTGGTACCTGCCCCTGTTTGAATACCGCTGTTAACTCATCCAGTGTTTGAATCAGTGTTTAAATACTTCTCCGTGCAGCCATTGCCTAACTATGTGTCACTTTTACAACTTCCTATGTTGCACTTAATTTGTGATAATAAGTCCAGAAAATTTCCTAGAAAAGAAAATTATTTTCATGTCATCAAAAATGTTAGTCATATTTCAGTATGAGCTATAAACTCTTCGTGTAAAACATAACATTAAGTACCATACAACCAGTGGCCTAACGGAAAGGTTCAGGGCCCTCGGGAATATTTTGCTCAGGGGAGGGGCAGCTTTCGCGTTTAGTCTTTTCACAAATTTAGGCGATAGTTACAAAACGGTAAGAATGTATTGTGTTCAAATAACTTGAAGGATCAACAACTGTGAAAAAGAACTTCAAACGGTAAAAATATGAAATAGGTAACAGCAGATTCGTTTATATCTTGCAGGTATTATCAAATATTGCAAGAAACCTGTCTCTTGAAAACCTTTAAGCGACCACAAAGGCTTTGGGGCCCTTATGAGATGTTCGAAGCCCAACCTATGTCAGTCACGCCACTGTATACAACCCTATCAGACATGAAGTTTTTCCCCATTTTTAGAAATACATCTTAATATAGAGTTTCCTCAAGCCCCGGAAGCAATTAGACGCATTATCTCCTTCCTCACATGACTGTTTTACCATTGGATATTAATATAAAGCTTATTCTCTGAAGAATGTCAGATTAAATAGTCCTGTCAGTTATTAACCATTGTCTTCACTTTTCATGCATTTTATAATACATAGAAGTTTCATGTAACAGTGTCATGAATTTATTTTGATAATTTTATCTCCAGTGAATAGGTGGCTAGTGTTAAAGAGTATAAGCACGCGTATGCCCAAAGGCCTAAACCAAAAATGACAATGACATGAATTAAGGATACGTTTTTAAGTAAGGATCCTTTCTAGCATAGAAGAGAATAAGCCATATACGTAATAATACCTTCTTTATGTTTCTCATTGTGAAGGAATTATTGATTTAAAAGCATGCAGCATGTTGATCATATTTTGTTATTTCGTCCTTAGGGCCTGTTCATATGAGGCGAGCTGGCTCAGCCCGGTCAATCGTACTCATATGTTCACGTGTAGAGTAAATGACAAATCAGTCTTGTCGTTGAATGATTACTGTTAGGATCACCAGTATTTTCTATGTAAAGAGTATCTGCTTAGGGCTAGGCCTATTGGCCTTGATGACTATCCACCATTGTAAGAAGAACCTACTAAACGCTACAAGCATGTTAGCTCATGTCGAAAGGAATTCTTCCATTCTATATGAGCCATCAATATTGGTAGCAAACGCATTTAATTTTCAAACGCATTACGAGTGGGAAAACAAAATCAAATCTTGGTCTAGGCATACCTGCCGAATATGCCAAACGTTCACTCAGGTTTCATTTGATTTCAACTCTTATGTTTTCTATGTTGAAATATTACAATTGTATAATTCCTATATTTACTATTTCAACAAGCATTTTCAACTATGTACTTTTTTAGTTTTTCTTTATTAGCACTATTGCATTACATTTGTAAAGCAACTGACAAAGAAATTGATAATAATGATAATAGTTCACATCTACTTTTGACAGTTGTAAGGAACAACTCAAAAATGGTAGGAAACTAAAGTGTCAAAACTCCGTTTGTGCGACTTAGAATTCGTATTCCGGCGTTCTACTTCATGGCCATCATCGCAGTTTTTTGCGCATTATATTTGCAGGAATATTCTATTTTCCATATTGTTTCCAAAGGTTTAAAGTTTCAGAAACATCTATTTCTATGCGCTGATAAGGTTCATTAAATCGTAACTGCTCTGGTTAATACTTTAGTAATATCCATACCATAGAACTCACTGATTTTTTGCCGTCCATATGATTTTCACATCTTTCAAGACTTCTAAACAGTGCTGTCCACTGATAAAACAAAATTAGGCTTAGAAGAAATCACATATTTTCGTATTAACGGGCATAGTTTGATCACCTGCAAATTATCTTGCGAAAGACACAGCGCAACCCGTTACTTTGCATATCATTAAGTCGATAGAAAACACGTAAACTTGCCGACTTCTTTGTCCGCTTGCTCAGTCTTAACGTTTATATTCAAATTCGTGCAGAAAATACCTCATAAAAAGAAGCTTCACCTTAACATCTGCAAAGGATTTGTTGCTTTATTGCATCCGAAGATGAATTTAATGTTTTGCTTTGTCAATATCTGAATCATTCATTACAATAGGAAAATAAATAAGCGCTGGATGACGTTATAGTACTTCTTTACAGTGGTATCAACCCTTTATATCCACAGAAGAGCCATTTTGCCGATTGAGCTTCAGTAGAATTGATTAATTCTTAAAAAGGGGAGTCTAATCCTCATCAACACCTAGTACACCTGCTTCTAAACATTCGTTACGATTCTTCGCCTCAAAATTATCAATTCTTGTAATCCCTTACAACATTAGCAGTCGCCTTTGATATAACTTTACCGCTGTACAATCACTCGGGTGAAAGGAATAAGGACCCTGTTTTAGGCTGAACCGTGGCTACAGTGGGATTAGGGGTGTCACTCCCAGGGGAAACATTTTGTTCCAAAACAAGGCATTTGTGGCCATATTGGAGTGTTCCATAGGCCAAATTTGGTTACTTGTCGGCAAATAAAGGATTGCATACCCGTTTTGTCGACAAATTCATCGTAGAAACCCCCTGAAGCAGGACATCCATTGACTGCCCTGGTTTTATGTGTCTTGTTTTGTAACTGTCTTGCCCCTTGCTCTGTAATGCGGTCCTTGTTTCCTGGCACTGACCATTAAAGTAAATTCGAACACTGTAGGTTGAAATAAAGGCCTTGTGTTTGCAACATGCAATCCAAGAGGTCAACAGTTGAGAAACTTTTTAAATCTTACGAAGTTTGAAGTAGAAATTCTGTATAAATGTAAAAAGGAGTTTTAAGTATTTGTAAAACCACCCCCCTCCCCCTCCCTCCCTGAAGTCAATAAGTCAATTCTGTTTTGTGGTAGACTTACAAAAGAAACACCAACAGCATTGATTTTAGGGGAGGGATGCTTTTCAAATGTAGTTAATAAAATCTAATCTGAGATGATTTCTGTCTCAACAATTTCGGCCAACTTTGAAGGTTGATGAGATGAAATTTCGTTTTAAAAGAAAAAAATAACAAAACTTTGAAGTGAATAAGTTTGATTCAGTTTGGAAAATAGATTAATTATCAGAGTATTTTAAAACTGGACTTAAGTAGACGACATGGTTACTGAATAAAATAACAGATGCATAAGAAGTATTGCCGAATTGAAAAGATTTGCACTATCAATGAAATAACAGAGATAATTCCATAGACCTGTATCCAGGCAGATAAGTCTGCAGTAACAGGGTCGAGACTTGATTTATTTGAGTAAGTAAGCAAATAATTGCAATGTCAAATATCTGCAAAATCGTTATTGTTATCTTTGATATCTTCATTAAGGATCTCTAGCTTCTTTCATAGATTTCGGCCAACAAGGAGGGCACACCTTAATTCATCCAAGTATTATGATCCATCCAAGATCTGTTCTTCATCTCATGGCAAAATGAAGAAACTTCCCACCTTCTAACACAAAGATTTGCTTTGTGTCAAAATTTTGGAGTCTGAAGTTTCACAGTAAATGATACCCTGGGCGCAAGATCCACTGATTGAGATATTGCTGATATCAAAATGGGTGGGTCTGGTACCCAGGGTGAGTAAATGCATGTCTGGGGTCACAAATGGCTGTAGAAACAACACGCTGAAGAAGCTCTGTATGCCAAGGAGAATTATTAGTTATGAGCAACAACTTTGTTATGTTTATTTTATGTTCCTTCTGCTTTTTGTTATTCTTTGTATTTGTGTACAACCCAAAAAACACCATCTCAATAACAAATGCTGCCTAAAAGTCAATATTGCCTTTCAAGGCTAATAGAATCGTCATAATCGCTTGCTTAAGTTTCGCAAAAACAATACAATTTTCGCTTGAAATTGCATAACATTGGTCTCATTGGAAGAGCGTTGTTTTCCTAGAGAGTTGAGGTTGATATTCGACCAGGGTTCATTCAGTTACGTTGCTTGCTAGTTGGATTTGATTTATTCATCTTTTTTATGCCATATTGCATGTACCGTAGATCTTTGTTTGTTCTCGTAATGTTATTGCAAATAACTCAGAGATTGGTCAAAAACAGAGAAAGGTCACTTTATATATAGATGATATCATTGCTTTCAATGCAACGCTTAATATCTTTGTGTACCTAGGTGAAACAACTCCTTTCTGCGTGCAGCTGTACTCTGTTTGCATGTTCTTTGGCCTTTTATTAAAATACTCAACACTTACATTAACTACAGCTATTACGGCCTTCGACTGCTTTCAATGGATCTGCAACGCACCTCGCTGATTTTTCGCTGATTTTTCGACGATCTCTCTTTTCTCCAAAGATTCTTAATAGGAGTCCGTAAAGCAATACTTGATGCTAATCCAGTTGTAGATCACTGATTCGCTCCTTCTATCTAAGGTTGCAGTTACACCTGCTACATGAATGCTGTTTCTTGCTTACTCACGAAAAAACACGTTTATTTTACGTAGATGATTTCATTACTCAACTCTTTTGAGACACAAACTTCTTGAATCATTAACTGCAGTTAATTAGTATGTTTCCAATTGAATAAATGGTTTTTTGCAATTATGAGATAGAGAATCTAAAAGTAACGTTAATTTGAGCCAAACTGAGTATACAGGGATGTATATGACTACAGTGGTGATGAAAGCCCGCAGTAAAATGCGTATAACAACATGAATGCGGGAAATGACCGTTAAAAATCATAAGCAATTTTGTTCATGACCAAAATACCGCATACTGAAGACAAATTTGCACCATTCAAATGCAAACTTTTTTTCATTACAAACAGCTTTCAAAAGTCAGTTAAAAAGCAAGCATTACTGGTTCTTCCCCATAAACTTACAAACCTTGTTCTACTCAGTATCACTTGAGAAATGCTTTATGTAGATGATCTCATATTTTCGGCGTCTTTGAAATGATCGAAAACCAAGAGTCCAAGAGCATAAGGACGTACTAGAGCAACTGCCTGCTGTATTCGAGAACAAGAAAATGCTCTTCCTTTGCTGACTGCCTTTGCTATAGACTCCAGGAACCTCGCCTTGCTACCTTTATCCTTGAAGTCTTTCCATAAGATTCGCTTCAATGGTTGTTCTTGGCTCACTTGATTGTCTAATGCTCTGCTTAACACCAGTTCCAACTAAACTTTTTTCATTCTAAGGCTTGCAGCACCAGCCTACACCTATTAGACTCTCCCTTCCACGTATGTTCGTTCTCTTTATATAGGAAGATATGCTGATGCGGTTACGTACATCCGCGATTTCCGCAGCAGGAACTGCTCGCATTTAAATACGAATAATTTACAAATTCACCTGTGAAATAGGGATTAGCCGAGGCCTCTAGGTGTTGGGCTGTGTTTTACCTAGATGATAACCTTACTTTATTCAGAGCTTGGTTTCAAGTATGCTGTATCTAACCCAAAGAAGTCACTCGAGAATAGACCATTGAAATAGGGTGCTTCACACCGCCTAATTTGATTATATTGGGCTCTTTCCAGGCTAAACTGGTTATACAGGGCATTTTCCCTGCCAAGTGACTATAATCAAAATTTTCGTTGGGTAAAAGACTAATTTTTCAGGGCAAAAATGATTTCTGCGAAATAGCCTTTGCTCTCCCAACATGAAGCATAAAGTGACTCGAGTCGAGCTTTTGGCATATTTTTACGTATAACATCGCACTTCAAGCGTTGTTGCTAGAGAAATTATCATAATTGCTACTACAATATAATGTCAACTGCTGCAATACAATAATAACTACAGCAATTTAATAACTGCTAAATTTCATACCTTTTTGAAAAATTTAGATGCACCTATAGGATCCAAATGATGTTACTCATGTTATCCCTTTTAGTTTGTAGTTGCCTTCTCCACGAAGACAGTAAACAAAAATGATATGCTTTAAATTAGTCTTGTTTGTTTTCCACCAGAAAAGATTGCTTCTCACAGATTAATCACAAAACTGATTGATGTTTGCTCCTTCTTATCTCCAATTCGCAAACGACTTTCCTTTCTGTCAGATATAAAGCTATGGTTATCTTGCCTCAGAACGCTGTTAACTGTGATTCATTTGAAGTTTAATAGCAGTAAAAGAAACGAAAGTGCCCTACACAAGGCTAAAAACAGTTGACCCACTTGTCAATGAATTAAAACCGTTGTGAATTAACAGGATCAACCTGTCCATGCAGACATCGTTGAGTTCCTTTCTTCTAATGTTTTGGCATATTATTTCTCTGTTGATCAGAAGACTGCAAAATCTAAGTTAACGAAAGATTACTTTTGTACTTGCATGCATTAATTAAAAATAAGTTTGAAATCGCGAATATTACGATCAATATTTCACTATCACCTGTCTGTGTTACAGGTGCCACTTGTAATGTTGAAGAAAAGCTCGATTTCAGTTTGCTTTATTTCCTCATCTCATAGCAAAGTTTTGAATCTCACAAAAGAATATTTGATTGCTTTACGCTATTAAATTAACCTAGTAACGAGAAATATTTGCTGATCATAAAATTCTGCAGTCAAGTTTTCAATGAAATCTGAATTATAAGGGTTTTCTCTACTCCGTAATTGCATGAAATTGCTCTCTGTTGCCCAAAGGAACATTCGCATTGAAGAGTATCGTTAACTGTTAATTGCATTTGATGAATAAACAACACAGTTTTCATCTGGTTTATCAGCAGTCTTTTATTTTTTTACTTCTAGCCTTATATACAAGGCTGTCCTCTACGTTCATTTATTCTGCAAGTGAGGATTGGATGGTTATATATATAGGATCTCCATCTTAAAAAATGAAAAACACCCCAAAATTACAAGCCGTTTTGTTTATGACCCAAATTTATTCGAGAAAAAAATCATATCAATATTGTGAAAACTAATTATATATTAGTAGAATCTAATTACTTTTCTCAATGTTTCCTTACACAGTTTTCAAACTCGTAAGTATCAAAGCATGTCTCTGAAAAATCAAGGCCCAAAAATAGATTGATTTGCATAATAATTCTGCCTACATGTTTTTGTTGAAGATCTCCGTAAGCAAGACCTTTCAGTGCCCCCTGGAACATTCCCTAAACGCCCCCGAAAGAATGTTTAAAATTTTCAGACGAGCATTCCGATTTTTCGAAAAACTGTCTTATGGTGGGGCAGTCCGCCTCCAATTACCCCTGTTGGTGTCGGCTCTGCAAGGGGTTCTCATCCACCCGTTGGAAGATAACAAGAAGTGTTGTCGCTTGTGATTAAGAAAGTAAAGAATTAGTCGTTTGAATAATTAACATCCAAGAATATTGGATTCTGATGAATAAATGGAGTAGTGTCTGCACGCACATACGCAGAAATCTGCAGTTGTGAGTCCCTCTTGCTCCCTGCTGTAATACCTATGAAAGAGAATGACTAATAACACGAAAAAGACAGAGAATATATAGCCTACGCGCAGACTTTACAGTGTGATCCTGTGAAGGAGAGGAAAGGGCATCCTGTAGGATCTTACAGTGCTTAGAAAAAGGCTTTGTCGATGTACAGTATTTCAATTTAGGCACATCTACTAGGCTTATCTTCCTTGTATAATCGGCTCCATTTGCCATCCTTCTTTTCTTGAAATTTAAACTTTTTACCACTTTGCTGGTTTCTTGCTTAGAATCAACATTTCACCGCTGTTTTACACTAAATATCTTGCCAGAGAAATCTTGCAGTATCAATCTTATTCCACACCTGCACCCCCTTAACCCTGCTGTAGCTACTAAATTTGTATTGTCGGTATCTAACCATCAGAAATGTTTGAACAGTTTTTCAAACAAGCCAGCCTATGAAAGCATTTCCAATATTTTAGCAAATATGCTAAGCAAATTTGTTTGTACTAAACTCTCAAAAGTTGACTTACTCAAGTGTAAAGTTTGTTGAGAATTCTGTGTAACTTAGAAACATACTTTATTGTGGATTTAAGTAATATGACTAATATATTTAATCAGTTCTTCAAAATCTACTTGAAATTTGTGGGTCTCCCCCTTTGTTTAAAGAAACAAGGTAGCTTAAGCAGTGTAATAATGTTGGGCATAAATTGTCTTATTTCGCAAGTTGAGCAATGAAATTTTTTTAGTACAGCTGATTTTTCCATTGAATAGAAAGTAATTTCTTCTTGTAATTTCATTATAAGCAACTCCAGGCATATGAATAGTCTTGTACGGGCAACAAGGTTATATTTTTAGGATTTTTTGGAGGTCCTAATCATCCGGAGCAGAAAATAGATTTAACCCCCTTTTAGTTAGCAGTTCATGGCCTTAATAAGACATGATTTTTATGCTTAAAATCATCTATAGAGCCGGCACACTAATTCCTAAAATTACAACTTTATCAGAAAGAATAAAGACAAAGCGTCATGACTTTGAAAGTTTTTAGAAAAAGGCTTTGAGCTCTTGCAGAAATCTGAATAGTTTTGACATTTATAACTGGTCAAAGTTGCGATAACAACCTTTTCACCTCTATTGATTATGTCCAATTGGTACCAGACCCACCCACTGGGCATCAGATTGCAGGGAGATATTTGAATTTTCAATGTAGGAGCGAAGAACTTAACAAATGTTCAGAAACAGGACTCCTCTTTTAGGAAATAACCAATTCTCGCTGAAGCTTATTTGGCCAAATGGTCAATAGGAGGGGTTATACTGCTTGGGAGGACATTGCGATGATCGAAAAAGATACCAAGTAGACCCAGATTCGCAAGCATTTGGGAAGGATAAAATAAGTATCGATCCCATAATTAGTGGCTCCCTTCCAAATTACCTGTTGTTCATGAAGCTAAAACTATTTTTGGATTAACGAATTTCAGTTTCAAACATCTCACGTGAAACATATGTGATACAAGCACTCAAGGTTATGCGGGAATGCCGTAAAATGCGCGCTGAAAATGAGACTTCATTTTATTTGTAATTTATCAAAGACACTGTATCTTTGTTTTTATGATAAAAGATGTCTTATTGCAGTTATTTCCCCATTGTAATTCAAAACAATAGGGACGCGCAGTATGAAAAGAACCTGGTGCCGACATCTCACAGCTGACATATAATGGCGCCGGTTGCAAATGGTAGAGAAGACATCAAAATGGAAGTTAACGCGTTTCCAGAGTTGAAGAATGACTTACTGATCAGAGCAGCGAAGGGAGAATCAGTTGAAAAGATACCAGTATGGATAATGAGGCAAGCAGGGAGATATCTTCCTGGTAAGATTCAAAAGTGATTTCGGAGAGGCCCCAGCCTAGCTTAGGCCCATTATCTATCAAAAATTTTTTTTCAGCACGCGATATTGAAGATACCAGGCCATATAATTCACTGAATGGCTTTGAAATTAAGAAAGACTGATATAAAAATATGAAGATAATTTATATGTACAGGGTTTCTTGTATTCCCTTCTTTTTAATATATATGAGAAGCAGGGCAAGTTATAACAAACGATGTGATAAGCTTTAAAGGGCTGATACCAACCGCAAACAGCTAAAGTGCTCATGTCATTATAATTCCCTATTACAATTTAATCGGTGTTAGAATGAGTTGTCAGAAGTGGCATCTATCAAGTTTATTTCACACCATTCGCTGTGAGAAGAAATTATTCCCATCGTTTTCAATTTCGCTTCGACCGCTGTCTTTCTTTATTTATTTTGTATAGCAGGTCAATAGTAGGCAGCATGGAACTGATGTGGACCTGCTTAAAATAAAACGTGGAACTGCTTAAACTAAACCTAGGTTGTAAAGTTAAAATTTGTTAAATGTTGAAAAATTTGTTAAATAAAACTGTCTTACTTACTGTGTTAATGTATTGTTAAATTTCCTTATTATTGAATTACCATATTTCCTCTTGTTAGCACCAGCCCTTAAATTAGCGCCATTTAGTAAAAAACTACATGGAAACCAAGTTTCAATTTTACAATGGTCGACATTTTTGTGCCTTTTGCCAGTTTATAGACTCAATCAGATCACTTCTTAGTTGCATTTATTATATGGAGTACAGTCAAAAAGTCTCTGCAGTCGCTGCACGTATGAGAGATGTTCCAGTTTTGGTACCAGATCTGCTAGTCATTTAACCAACATTTACCATGTATCAGAGTTGGTGCCAGGATTTGCCCGACGGGGTGGGGGGGGGGGTCTAGGTTCCCCGACAGGTGGGCTATATAACAGAATAGCGGGTATTTTTCTGAGGATAAGAACATAATTTTTGTAAAAGGTTCTCCGACAGGCATAAAGTTTTTCCTCGATGAGGGGGCTACAGCCCCCTCTGGTGCCACCCCTGCCATGTATACAAGTTTCAACATATTTAAACCAGTTATATTGCTGAAAAAATTACCAAAATCTCAAACCTGCAAACATTACTTGTGGAAACAATGCTGAATCACCTGCCAATCTAGCCAGAATTTGTCACAAGGAGTTTTTTCACTTTGACTTTTTTACCAAAGAGAGGAATGAGATTGTGCAAAACTAGCATTCGTAGCACAGACTAGTCTATTCTTTATGTGCCAATAATATTTTGTCCACACTGCTATCTGCATGCTTCTCAGGATTGGGCGCACACAAAAACTAGGAGCTAATAAATGAAGATCTATTTGTCCATCCATAAATCTTCCACTTCAATTGAAGAATCTAAGGTACATTTCATGTAGTCCATGTTAGAAAAGTTTTGTATATTCTTTGCATTATATTGAGTGTGGACGTTTCATTGAATAAGCCAGAGTTAAAGACTTTTTTCCTCTCGTCACATGATTCTTATCTCTGCATCTGGATAGATCTTTCCATTCAAAAGTGTAATTGCAGCATACTGCATTATTCTTCTGCTCTTTCCTGTCCTTTAGATTCTTTTCCATGTATTAGAAGCTTATTCATAAATTATACATGAAATATTGTTACTAAATAGACTTAGTATGTTGAAAACCAGCAAAAACAAAGACAAATATGTGCAGATGCAAAAAGTTAATTATTCATATTATATTTATTATTTTTTACAGAATTTAGAGCTATGAAAGAAAAACATGATTTTTTTACAATTTGTCAAAGCCCAGAACTCGCTTGTGAAGTCACTTTGCAGGTATAAATTCAAATTGTTTTTTCTTCTGTGTATTGTTTCACATCTGCCATAAGGTGTCTTATTACCAGGGAAAGGCAGTGCAAAGAACACCAAAATCAGTAGACATTGATATTCTGTAGGCATTCTGAACAGAATTTCTCAACATGTAAATCTCATTTACTAGTTTCTTAAAAAGATTGCTAAATTCATACATCCAAAAAGGTACCATGGACAAAAGTGTTTCTAGTCCTATTAGCACGCAGCATCAGAAGCATTATCCTTGCCAAGAAAAGTTGTTAAGAAAACCCAAGTGCTTATCAGAATTATTGCCTATCTTTGTCTGACTCCCAATATGAAAGGGATCACAGTGCTCATGTATCAATAGATTTAAATCATTGCTATATATTTTTGCAGTTTCATTTCTATCTTACATCCAAGGTGGTAGTTATCAAATGCAACTACCTGTGGTGTTATCCATTTGAAATTCAAATATACTGAGTTGGAATTTTAAAAATTTTTCAGTAGCATGTGCAGTGGATGATCAAACATTCTGTACATTCTTATTATCTTCTTATCTGATTGAACTTCAATTGAACAAGCATTGAACAGTTTTTGTTCCATAATTGAGACTCTAAAACATGTGATTATTATTTCAATCAAACTGATACTTTGGTGGGGAAAGACAGGGAGTGGGGAAGAGTTGTCAATCAACAGTCTCTGTCTCTTATTCCATAATTTTTGCCCACCAAGATGTCAATCAAAGTCATATGTTCTAGAGTGGCATTAGCATGGCAAACATCCTGTTCTATTAAGTCTACTTATATTTGGATATGTTCCTTGTTCAATGAAATTCCCAGTGGTTTTGACAGAAATACCCTGTTAAGGCTCATGAATGATATAGAAAATGGTTGCCTCTTGTGAAATAGTTTTTCTTCAAAGAATTTATGCAACTGTAGTTCTCTGCCTTTTTATTCAGATGTGAAACTTAATCATGATTGTCTTATTTGCAGCCAATTAGAAGATTTGATTTAGATGCAGCAATCATTTTCTCAGATATTCTGGTCATTCCACAGGTAAAAAGGATTGCTTTCGATAGTTTCTTAAATCTGACATAGTTTGATATGCCCTGCTTAAGAATGGAAGTTTATCCCTAAGAGTATCAATCCATTACTATCATTGATGCTGGGGCATAGGGCAGGGGGCAAAAGCATGAAAGATGAAAGCAAATGAAAGAACTAAGATTTTTAAAGGGTTTGAAGGGTAATTGCATTACTTTCCCAATGCTGTAGGCATCCATGAGTATTGTCAGGATATTCAATTTTTAAAGAATCTAGCTGAAATGCCTCCTGTATTATTTGGATTAAGGACAATAGTGGTAGCATGTTATGTATATATTTTACATAGAAATCTGCCTTGATTTACTAGCCATAGTTTGTTTCATTCTCCCAACCAACTGATAACTGCAATATTGTTGTTTGCACAGAAAAGCGTAAATCCCGTGAAAAATCTTTTGAGTGGAAATAAATAGCAAAAAAGCAAAAGGCAAACTGAAGATGTTATAACTAAGAATGAAAAAGTGATTGATCTGTATGTTTATGAAAAACCAAGCGGGAGAGAGATTTTATATATTTCTTTGTGTATGGATGCTCAAAGTGTTTAATGAATAATATGAACATGTCTGTTCCAACATTATTATAATGTTGCTTCTTTTACCTCAGGCAGTTGGCTTAGCTGTGCATATGGTCCCAGGAAAGGTAATCCCATTATTCATTACTTTGTCTTCAATTCGCTAATTAATTTGTTTCTATTTAGCTTGTCAAAGTGTATCACCTCCAGGAAAATAAAACAGGAGGGTGGACCTTGTAAGTAAAAAAAATGGATAAGAAATTGAAAAGGCAAGTTTGTAAAATGAAAGGGGGAACACAACTTTCTTTCTGTCAAGGCATTTTGTTGATACCTTCAAGCTATTTGGATTTGAGCGAGGTTTTGTGATAGCATGCTCTCTTCTGCTGTGCTTGTTCACTTGTGCAGACCAACTCAACAGTGGAATTTATGGAAAGTTTATCACAATGTTCTGCTGCAAAATGAACCATTGTACCATTGTACATGAAATATTGAATACCTTTTTCCTTGAATCATAAGCATTTTGCGTTAACTTGGTCAATTGCAATTTTTTAGCTTATTAATTTTTTATTTTCTGGTTTAGGGATCCATCACCCCTTTATTTCAAAATGGAAGAAAAATAAAATTACTTTTTTAAAAATTCTTTTTCCATATTCTCCTTGAAACTAAAAACCGCCTTATATAAAGGGAAATCCCCTCCATCCATTGACATCAAACAAAGAAAAAATTGTTTAATTTGGTATTGTGTTGTTGTTTTTTTGTATAATAAAAAGATGTCATGACTAGAAAATTTGAACTTTTTCTCCAGCCTCTGACATCAGAAATCCTGAATGGAGAAAAAAATTACTCAAATATATAGCATTTTTTTTTATTTCGTCCTCCGGCATGAGATTTTCGGTGAAAAGTATGTATACCAGAGAACAAAGATTGTGTGGGCTTATTTTATTTTTTATCTTGTTAGTGCTATGTTTATGATATTTTTATTTAATTGAGAACTTGTTTTTTTGTCCAGTTCCTTGGCAATTGGCAATTTAAAGTGATAAGGCATAATGAAAATTACTTGACCTGGTGTAAGGAGATTTCAGGTTATGTTTTTGCTTGAATGACCCCTTTTCAGAATCAGAACCAATTTCTTCATGACATCCTGCAAAATGAAGATGAAATATTCTGCATCTTTGACCTTTATCTGTTATCGCTGTAGGGCCCTGTTTTTGATGAACCTCTCACAGAGCCAGAGGATGTTAAGGTGAGAATAACGCTTGATTGATCGTAAAATGTTTGATTGAGAAAGATTAAAAACAGCAAGAAACAACAGGATAACTGAAAAAAAGCTGAAATGTAAGGTGCCTTTGCCACCTTTATGTTGAGCACCTGGCTTTTTCGTTCTTTTTATTTATTTATATATTTAGAACAGTTTGAAATATATGAATATGCAGATTTTCACATCAACTACAAGCAATAAACTTATCTCTAACGATTGGGAATGCTGATAAGGGAAAGCTAGGCATATTTTTCTTGAAAAAAGTTATGTTTTAACTAGGGCATGTCATGGCGTTCTTTCTTCTACCACGGATCTAGAAATGAATTTGGAATTGAAAGTTGTGTGTGATAGTTGCAACTTCTTTATGAGCCCTTGTTGAAGAAATTAATCTGAAAATATTTACTGCTTTGTTATAGCAAGCATCTAGTAAATCTTTCAGACAAAATTTTAATCAATGATATACAGTATTTGTAATCATAAACAACACACAGTTGTTTCTCATCTTGTTTTGTACATTGCTATGATCTCATGCTATAAGTTTTTTTCCCTATGATTAATCCATCATAGCACATTCACAATTAGGTTTTGTGGCTTGTAATTTCAGGAATTATATGATAGATTATATGAGTCATCTGCCTGACACAAACAATGCCAAGAATGTAACACAAAAAGTTTTCTACAAAACCAAAAACTATGTTGGATGAAATATATGCTTACATTGACATGTGATTTAAAAAAATATCCAGAAGAAAAAACCAATACAGATAATCAAAGAAAAAATTGGTTTAAATAAAACTTTTCTTCAAAAATTATTTTACCAATTGTTTGGTTACAGTTTATAGAGATTCCTTGTACTGCAATACTTTAGAATTCTTTAGAATTTTTAAGCTAGTCATTGACTAAAGTACAGAGTTATGTGTGCACATAGATGTGCACTTTTTGTTTGACCATTTTCATCTGCATTTATTCTAGAGTATTATTTTTCATGAAAAGTCTTCTTTCTTTGCAGCATTTAAATTTTAAAATTGATGTCAAGTCTACCCTCAAATATGTTTATGATGCAATCACACTTACAAGGCACAAGCTAGATGGAAAAGTACCACTTATTGGCTTTGCTGGTGCTCCAGTAAGTTTTTCATTTCTCCCATTATCAACATTTTTTTTATTCAATATAAAAGTTACAGTAACAGTTTACCTTAATGATACCTAACGAAAACTTCTATACTACATAAGAACGATGACCATGTGGGGAAATTGATCATGACTAACCCATCTCACTATACAGAAAAATTAAACGATGTTCAAGGAGGGGGACGGAAAAGACAAGTGAAAAGAAAGGAAATTCAACAGAAACTCTACAACAAGAGACTTAACAAATGCTGTTATTCTTATAGACAAGAAAGATATGACCTTAATGCATCTTTGCAACAATAAAATATTATATTTGCTATAACAGAAAGTACCTAAAAACAAACCATAGACATTAACTGATAATGCAAGTGCAGTCTTAAAAGAAAGATATGGCATAGTATCTCAATCAGTATCTCTTTTCTATTTACAACTTTTATTACTTTTAATGCGTAATTTGATGCTGTTTGAAAAAAACGTCATTTTAAGATTTCTCTTTGTAAGAACATAAAAACCGACACACATATTTCTTGTGCTTGTATATCCTGTATGGTTTGTTCACAAGAAGAAATTTTGCTGGTACCTGTCGGGAACTATAAGCGTTTTATAGGAAATATAATATTGTTTAGTATCACAAATAAGTTGATGTTTATGCTAGTCTGCTAGGCTAATAGCACGCAGCTGAGTCGGCGTTCTTCGCTTACGCCAGCCTTTGAATTTCCCTATCAATGACTTTGCATTTCACTTGCAGTGGACATTGATGGCTTACATGATAGAAGGTTCTGGGAGCAAGACTTGGTCAAAAGCTAAGAAGTGGCTTTATCAAAACGAAACAGAGAGCACCCGTCTATTGCAAAAACTCACAGATATTGTTGTTGACCATTTAGTTGAGCAAGTGAGAGCTGGTGCCCAGGTGAGCATTATACATTCACATCAGGGGTAATTTATGGCACATTCGTCCAATGGTAAATCGAAAATGTGCCTTGGGGATTTAAATTATATTCAGTGTTGCATAAACTATATAGTGCGAAATATCTAAACTACTTTCATGTTGTTCAGAATAAATCCACTTGATAAAAAGAGCCAATAGAATGAAGAGGGTTGATAGGCACTTCGATCCTGCGAATTTACGTATATATCTGCAAGATCTAGCCCAAATAAATTCCTTTGTCAAGCTTTGTTCCAAAACGGAAATGAGGTAATGATTCAAGTCGACAAAGGAAAAGACTGTTTGAAATGAAATTAGCTGACTGTATTAAAAGCACCGAGCCTAGGTAAGAGGAGAGGGTGTTTTAAGAAACCCGGTGTCACTTATAAGGCGTCCCAGAGAGGCCTAGCTCAACGGGTTTATACTTTTTTTAATAGCACGAAGAGGTAGCATCTAGCTGACGAAGGCTTTTTGCTGTGACACAGTGCCCTTACAATGTCTAGACATAACTATCTTTCTGGTCATTTCAGGCTTTGCAAGTGTTCGAATCGCTCGCTGATTGTCTTCCGTCAAGCTTGTGGGCACTTTATTCGTTGCCTTATCTTCGTGAAATCGCAACACGAGTCAAACAGAAACTTGGGGATGATGCCGTGCCGATGGTAGGTCAAATATTATTATGGAATTATAAAATTACATTGCCTTGTATACGCTTAGACTTAAAAGTGGTTATTAGCACGCTAGAGATCTAAAAGCAATTGAAGCCCAAAGAAACTAAATTGGTGCAGAATTAGCAGTAGTAGAAACATACCCAGATTTTAAGACTTTTAATAGTGCTTTTATCCTTAACCAGACTGCATTTGAAATCTGTGAGCTAAGAATACACATTCTAATAAGGATTCAACGTTGTTTAAAGTATTTAGATTCAATGTTCAGCATCTGCGTCTACAGCTGTTACTCGCCCCCGACAAATGTTAGCGTTAACTTGTTGCGAGCAACACATAAACACGCCTCTAGCAGGATTAAACCAACTAGAGAAACAACATTCGTAAACAGTTAGTGCAGTTTGTCAACCTTTTTGCAGTTTTCATTGCAAAACTTTTTTGCAGTATTCACTGCAGTATTCATTTTTTCAATGCGTGGTGTTAAAAAACTTGCAGATGCAGAAATAGCGAGATTTTAAGAAATCTCCTACGCTATTTTCCCTATTTTTACTCAAATGACAGCTCCACAGGTGTAAAGTCTGCTCGTCCAGAAGGTTTGGGAAGTAATTTGTGTATCTCAGGGGGGACGAGTGTATCAGTTTTTGACTATTTTAATTGCCGAGGATAGGCTTTGCTTTCAAAATGGCAAGTACAGATAAAAAGAAAGAAAATTTTGTGCAAAAATGATTCGAGGAAAATTGAAAGTAGGGTTTATGAATTAACTTTGGAGTGATATTGCTAATGATTTCAATTTCAATTTGATTTAATGATGTTTTGTCGTCATTGGCAAATTTTTAAGATCCCGGTCTTTTAGTTTGCAGAGCTTCATTTCCAAAAGCATGTTGCTTTTATCTATGGCAGTACGGCCTTAGTCTTGATTTCTTTAATCCTAGATTATCTACGCAAAGGGCGCACATTTCGCAATGCCTGACCTGACGCATAGTGAATATGACGTAATTGGCCTCGATTGGACGATGAATGTGCATGACGCCAGAGTAACTGCACCAGGCCAAACGCTTATGGGCAACTTAGATCCATGTGCATTGTATGCAGAAGAGGTAAAGCAGCTGAGTCTAATTTTAAAATTTCCCTGATAAGCAATACCGGACTAATTAATAGTGACCCAAATAGTGACGGCCTAAGTAGTGGTAGATTAAGTAATGGAAGTGTAAATAATTCCTAGTAATGCGTCCCAAAACAAAGACGGCCTAAGAAACGCCGGCCTTAACAATTCTGACCTGAATAATAGTAGCCTAAGTAACTAATAATTAGCTTACCCAGATTACCCAATAACCATCAAGCTGAACAGTCTTTCAAAATTAATTTAAAGTAACCGTTATATAATATCTCAATATTTTACCCAGCGATCAATTTTGATGATTTTCTCCTCGTTACATGTATAAAAGAACATTCTTAACAATAAGTACATTAAATAAGGGAAAATATGGTAACTTCGATTTGCCAACGAGAAGCTGATCTGTTATCCCTTAATGTTAGGGTAATTAAGAATTAACTGTCCCAATATTTACTTGGAAAAAAGCAGCAGTATTAATACCGCTTTTCGCATCCTACAGAAAGAGATAAAGAGCCTTACAAAGCACATGTTGCGACAGTTTGGTGCAAATCGGTACATTGCAAACTTGGGACATGGTATTTATCCAGATGTGGATCCAGCGAAAGTTGAAATATTTGTCAATGCTGTTCATGATTATTCAACGAAGATGCTTCAAAACGATTTGTCACCTGAATAGACACTTTTTCCAGATAATAGGGGTAAATATTCTCCTAATGTTTTCAAATTTTCTCTCTCGATCCAAAAGAAAATTGCCTTTAGAAATGAGCGGAGCATCATCCTGTAGAGCAGACATTTACTAAGCTGTCTTATTTGTGTAAGCAAATTGTCCTGCCGTAACAACACAAAACAAGGCCTAAAATACGAGTTGATTCATTTATTTTGGATCATTTTACAGGAGAAAACATTTGGCTTTTTTAGGCCTTTTTTAGAACCCTCTCCCGTTACAATTTTAAAATCCACTTTCGTTTTTTTCCATTTCCTTTCTCTTTGTTTCTTCCCCATGCTTTGGCTTTCCTTTTCAAGTGCCTTCTGAGCCGGTTGCACATCTACTTTAGCCAAATTAGTCTTGCTTGATGTTTTATCGACATATTTTAAGGAATATCTCTCCTCAGCAAAGTTTTGCATTGCTAATGAGGGCACAATATTTGTGAATAATATGAAATATTCCACTTCATATAAGTTTCAGTAGAGCCTTTTTTCACACATCAGATACTAGCCATTAATGGGCAAACCAAAAAAATAATCTTCCCCATTCATTCTCTGACTGCTTTCTACATCAGATCACTACCTCCCGCCCAGAGGGGCCTTTAGCACTTATTTCCTGTAACAGTGCAGAAAATTCTGTGTCTAAAACCAATTATACAAATTGATATTTTGTTCAAACATGAACATACTTATCCTCAACTTTTTCTGCCTGAATTTATTCAATTAATCTATGTACTCCTAATATGCGTGCAAAGTATTTACGGTTTGCATTATACTGATCGTATTCGTGGCGTGAGTTTGGGGTTCGGCGTGTCTGTAACCTAGAACGAGGAGACTGTTGCAGCATTAATAGTTTCTATATGAAGCTTGTTTCCTTATTCAATGTTCGGAATTTCTCTAATCCACACATGTTCCAAAGTCGCATGCCTGATTCTATTGTCTTTAAATTTCAATTTGCATCGAGTTATCAATACATCATCATGAATAGTCGAATAACTTTAATGAAAGAATCGAAATGTCCACGATTGTCACACGATTGATGCGACCGAAAAATTGAGAAAAGATAAGAATTCGAAGTTATTTACAGTACAGCTTGAAATAAGATATAGCTGTTAAATCTGTACTTTTTATGGAGATAAAGTCGAGGATATCCCCGTGCTTTTGTGTTAAAGAGCAAGCATGTTTCAAGCCGATATCATTCGGGCAGTGTAATGATTCTTCGATTTTAAAGCACATTGAATGCTTACCCTGCGTTGCAGACAGTGAAGGTTTGAGCTCACAGATTTCGTTTTTTGACAACTTGTGATTCCTTGCGATTTATTAATAACCTTTTGATAGCTTTCTCCATCGCATCTCATTGCCCCCTGCAGATGCCATATGGCGCAGTATAAGTTACTGTAAATTAAAGAAATTGCTGGGGGCAACGATATCAAGATTTGCAAAGTTGATCAGACAACATCCGCAACTTTTTCAAACAAGGATATTTCCTGTATCTATGTCCCCCCGTACAACATTTGCTTCCAAAGTTATCTGTATGTGAGTTACAAATGGTATCAGGGGGTAATTAGTTAAGTATGCTTCTCATCTCTTCTAGCGTTTTCTCCATTCTTGCAGCCCTGCGTTGGAACTGAATCCAAACAGACTATGATATCCCATTTATGCCATATCCCATCGTGACCAATGCTACTTTTATTGACATTTGTCCCAGAATTCACACCTTAGTCGATTTTACACGACGTACCATACACCTCTCTCGTCTACTTGATTCAATTTAACACAATCTGATTCGATTTCTTTACAGAAATTATTTAAAAATTTAACATGTTCGAATGCCTGCTTGATCCAGCTTAAAGTATAATTGATACGAGAAATTCATATACTTAAGAAATTTATTTATTTGGTTTGAAAGTCTAAATATTTAGAGTCAAGAGAATTGATATTATACGTTATAGTTATTATTGATTGTATTATGATTGTTTTGTTTGTATCTTAATTTTTTTGTAAGATTTTTTATCACTCTTTTTACTTGATTCACTGATCTGCAACTTGAACATTGTCTTCTCGTATTTTCCTGATATTCTAATATGGGTTCTCCTTGTAAAGGGGCCTGGTTTTTAATTTGACGAATGTTTAGATAGGTAAATACTTGTATATAGATTTGCACAAAAATCTATAGGCGTGTTCTGCTTACGGAACTATTTTCTCTTCGCCAACGTGTCAATCTCGAATAGCGTTGTTGGCTAAATTAAAGCAACGATTCTTGGCATCGGGGGAGAGGGGTACAATTTGCGACAATGTATTTACACCAGTCTCATAGTGGCACAACCTACTAGTCACTCTTTGGGACAAGTACCCTCTCTAGTCGGTTACGATTTCACAGACCTCTGGGAGGTTCCGGTTCCCTGGGCAACTAGTGATTTTCTTCATGAATTAGCAGTACGTAACTGTTGATTCTTTATTGGTAGAGGAGGATAACGTACGCATCAAAATTTCCACAGAAGCTGGAAAAGGACGCAGAGAAATTACTAGGGAATGTTATAGACGTTTGACGTCTTATAAACAAAATCATTCAAATACAAACGATATTAAACTTCACATTGTAAAGACAAAACATTGTTATTTTCTAGCCTACTTCTTGAAGTCCTTTAAGGGCATGTAATAGACGCCCCCTAGCCGCCTTTGCAGTTGGCCGCCACATTTTCCTAAAAGATGGGGGTATCTTGGGGAATTCTTCGGCTGGTCTTGAAGACTAATGTCTGCTGATCAGTGGTAGACGAGGTTGACCAGAGGGCCTTGATTGAGAACCCATCTGATGAACCACAAGTTCGTATAATTTCTTCTCTCTATGATACAAAATCTCCTTGAGCACTAAAAACCCTATTTTTCAAATTATGCCTTTCTTCATGCATATTGAAACACTAAGTATTGTCATTGATACTATAGCAAAACCTAACACGATTCCTGTCACTGCTCCAATCAACACGGCATCCGAGACCCAGTCAATCTTCTGCTGCTCTTCCTGATATGTGAGCTCTTCTGTATTTTTCTCTGCCAAAAAAAAAACAAATTGAATAAGTAACTTTCTACTTATGAAAGAAAAGTTTATAAAGACAGAAGCTGAGGAGGGGTAAGAAAATCGATTATTAGTGCCTACTTTATCTCTTTTTCCTCCTCCGCATGAGTAAAGTATGCATGTAAGCAACATTCCTGCTGATCTTAATGGAACAGTTTGATTTCAAGCAGTAAATACAAAATGATAAATGTTATCAGCTACATGAATGCCATACCTTTACTTTTGTAAATTGTAAACCCTGCCAAAAATCCCCTTTCATTTCTGTAGTTTTCCATTATATTCACGTGTATAAAAATTCTTCGTTTCTTCAACCTTATCCTCCTGCTTTCTAGCTTTTCACAGCTCGATAAAAATTTCATTGGACAGCTTTCACTGAAAGTTTCATTTGAGTCGGTCCCTGCAAGATAATAAAATGCGAGATCAAAATAAAGATAACAATGATCGAATAACTGTTTTTCCAGGATACCGATTTTACAGAGTTCGGAAAACATTACGGTCACACAGTCACTAGCTGGAGGAAGGTCAACGAAAAACAATAGAAACTCCTATAACCACCCAAGCCATGCCCATTTTTTATTGTCTTGTGAGAAGGGTTTGCCTTTGGTATGTTTTTGTCAGGAGGAAGATTAAGAACTCTTCTGGTTTTTGCGATTTTACAACCTATTTACTTGTTTAGTTTGAATGTCAAACTCTGTTGATAGCTCTTTGTTGAATCTCTACACGGTTTGTTATTTGCATCCAACCTTAACATTATCTTAATCCTTTCACCCCCGTTGAGGATACTGCTTTACAGTAACATCAGTAACACGTGATAAATTGCAAGGGGGCACAAAAGTTGATGTTGCCGAAGGGTAAAATGTTTACTAATGTTAGAAACAGGTGTATCCAGGTACTGAAGGGATTTAACTCTCCCTTTCTAAAGATCTTGCTGAGATTTTAAAAGACCTTTTCAAAGGTCTTGCTAAAGTTCATTGGACTCAATGGTCCCTCTGTGGTTGGAAGGGGTATTATGTAAAATTATATACAAATTTAAAGAGAGAAAAAGACCTGTCCAGACGAATCAGAGCTGAACTCCAACGTGAAAAACCATTATACTAATATAATGATATGTCTTCCCATGCCTGCAATTATCATGTAAAGTTTCGTAATAAATCCATTCCCCGTAGAGTCGTTTCTTGAAGAGGTTGAATAATCTCATACCTCTTATCTCAACCAAGTTGCTGTACATATTGCAATCTCTTCTGTCATGCCTTCCCATACTAAAATCCATTATGTTTATTTGTAGCATCTCTTCTCTTTTAAGCCCAAATTCATACACACAAGACGAACGATTAAGTGCCTTCGGCCACATTGGTGAACTTAAAACACCCCAAGATTCGCTTAGTTGCATCTCATTTCTGAAAAGAAATTGATAAATCAAGTTTAAGTGCACCCTTCGAACTCTGTAGTTGTGTTAAACATAAGCTTTCTCTTCGTTTTCGAGAGAGGAGGGGGCTGCAGACCCTTAGCGCCTAGAAAATTTGCGATTATGTCCGTAACTACCCATCAATGACGCATACATCTTATTCAATAAGATTTAACCTCCCAATCAATGATTCAACGTCGAAGACAAGCTTACGTCCATGAATTGAGGCACATTCGACGTGAAAGAAATCCATAATCTCGTACAAGCGTTTGTATTTTCGTATTCTGTTTGCTTTAAGTAAGGCAGCAACAGCTTTGTTTGGCTTGAGGTATATCTGCACCTGCAGCTTTAGCCATTGTAGCAGCTTTAATGATACGGTAGTCAACACAAGAGATTAATATTTGATATTATTTTGATTTCTCCAATCTTTGTTTTCGTTGATCGCTGCATTTTTAAAATGTATATGGAGTTTACATGCAATGTTTATTAGATCAATCGACAATGTTTGTAAAGATGCGAATGATTGAGAAGGCAATTCTGTGGGCATACCATTACACTAGATTATCCCAAACGACTCTGTCATGTAGGCTTTAGGGGAATGGCGGTTATGTTCCCTATCGTGGAGAGCGTGCTGATCTGAAAAGACAGGCATCTCATTTCAGTTTGACCTCTTACTCATTCTCCGCTAGATAGTGGCCCTACCTCATCCATTTATTTTGACCCTACGAGCGTTAAATCTTTAAGTGGGTCCGAATCAATGAGTATTTAAACCAAACCTGCAATTGGCCGGTCCTAATGTGTCTTTAAAAGAAACCAAACGAAATGCGATTTTGAATCCGTACCCAACCAACGCTTCATCAGAATGGAAATGTAAGTAAGTTTCTTCATCTAATGAATAAATTGTGTGAGGCCTTCTGCTTGAACAAAATGTGAATGTCTGATTTGGACGATTTCTGAAAATGAAAGATTTATGAGGTAAATAAAAGGTTTATGCGTTAAATCAATTTGAAACCATAAGGAGCAAACGTTATTCATCACAAGGATACCACTATTAGAGCTGTTTCTACAGTGGCTTGGGATAATGGCACCCTAAACGATTTTCCATTTTGCAATAAACTTCAAGAGTTATTAATTAGGTCATATTTTGCTTATAAAGCTTCGTTCAATTCGTTTTTTTCGAATCATTGGTGGGAATCTTAATGCAAGTTTCCCAATACCCCGACCTACGCCATCCTTCGATTGGCATACGCTTAATCTGTTAGCAATCTAAGGCTCTACGGCCATCGATCAAAAACTTCTTTAACGTCCTTGCTGAAACTTAGAAGTTTCAAGCATTTGGATCATGTTATTGGCTTTATAAGAAAATTTCTGGCTTTCACAAACATCTCATAAGTTTGAGATATTCCAACAAAAGTTTCTGATGACGAATGTTATTAGGAAAACAGCCCTTGTTTCTGACAAATCGAATAAATTGCGTTTGTAATAGAATTGTAGGTAACTTTTATTGCGTTTATAATAAATCGACCTTGCTAGAGGCTTTATTAACAGTGGTCGATTGGTCAAATTGTTCTAAAAATCCTGTAATAATTATAGACTATTAAATTTATAGGCAAAGAATATAATCAACTGAAATGACCCACCAAACACTTATTATTTTTAACATTTAATTTAATTGCATGCCCTCGAAACATCCAAACTTTCGTGCATGATGAAGAGACCTCTATCATCCCACCTGCTCTGGATACCCTAAGCCTCTAGTATGTATTACGTTCTACTGTGCATCATGGGTCAAATATTTGGCAGCCAAATACCAAGAAACACCTACAGTAGGGGACAGTGGGGAAAGATGCCCCTCTTTCCCCATAAAAAATAAACTCACTTATTATTATTTCGCTCTTGTATTCCCTTGTATGTTCAATTTCTTGCCCCCTTGCCAAGCGTCCCTGCCAATTATGATTACCTGGATTTTACTCAAAGACATAAAATAGCCTGATATTTATGCAATTGTTAGTACCTATTGGATCAGTACTTAAAGGCAGCTTTTCAGCACTCTCTACATTGTCTCTTCTCATTCTCTTGCAGAGAATGACTAGCTGTTGCAAAAGAGTTAACCTAATTCGTGGCATGACAGGGCAAACGATGATCTTGCCGGGTAAAAGCACACCACCACAGGTTCTTGAAGTGACGACCCTAGGGAATTACTACACAAAACCAGAGGATAGTGGAGCGGAAAACCAAAAGTTTAAACAAAAAATGAATTGCTTTTCATCAAGAGGAAAGGGATACTTCTTCAGTAACGATTTCTTAGCCAAACGGAAACTTCCTAGCTTTTCGCAAGCTCAAGATTTATACAAAGCCACTTACTTGTAGCTAACCTCCATATAATCATTGCAATTAAACATATCTCCTTTGACGTCGAATTCGATCCATTTTATTTCCAAGTAAAAACTCTGAGTTTGTCTTGTCCCTCTTTCAGAAATTATCTTGTAATAGATGTCGCAATTTGTAGGATACTTCAATGGCCACCTTGGAGAACTGATGTACTTTGTATGCTGTTGAGCCAAAACTTTAGAAAACTGTGCATTGTTAATTGCAGGATCGTCAGCAGTAACGTAGAATATTATAAAAAGTATGAAAATGTAAATCCGTTCCATTTCTAGGCCACAGCGTCACAGCTTTAACTGGCCGCAGCCAAGCAACATTCTCTGCTGCTAAGTGATGAATCTTTGATTTTATTGGCTTGTTAATGTGCCTCTTATATAGCTGACCTTTATTTTGATGTTACTATGTCGATGACATTTTGCAAGGAATCTTGGTAATCCTTAACGATCTTCTGCCTTTATCTGTGTCTAGGAAAACAAATCGAGGTGTACGAATTCATAGTCATATCAAACAATTACGAGCTTATACTGGCGGGCGCAAATATTTTTCTGTTACTCATAGAAGTCCGTTGCAAACCCTTTTTAAGGGTTGGGCATGCAAGGTGGTTTTAATTAACACATGTGCTTGTAATATAATATAATGTAATCTTACTCAGCCATTCTTCCAGGATTAGTTTCTGGATTAGGCTGATGTTTCAACAGCATTCACTTCAGATTGCTGTCCTCCGTAGTTCCACTACCTTGACGACTTTTTATTGGCATAGTCCTGTTGGCATAGCTAGACATTGCAGCATTTTCATGTGCGTTCTATGTTGAAGATTTAATGAATCTAAGTTCCACATTGACGAATATTTTGCATGAGGCTATGGATTTCGCAAAGATGTTTCATCTGATCAAGCCAATAAGTACATTCTAGTCTCCTGCGGTTCTTTGATGAAGCGAGCGAATGTCGCTGTAGCGGTTAATATGGTGATAACAGGATTAATTTCCAGTTTAGCCTGAAGCAGTGAGGGTAAATAAAGCTTACGGGAATTTGCTTAATACATGATGCGCTTACACAGGTATCTCAAAACAAAACCAATTTGTTTCCATTGCCTTGAATAAAGGATCATCTGTGATTACTGGCTTTGCCAGCTAACAAGTGGTGAAAGCTGCATTTGTTAGAAATATGAATGTCTGCTTTGTCCTTCAACAATAGACTTTCGTCCAACGGACACATTTTGCAACTGCGCATTCGTTATTGCAAGGACAATGGCACAAACCAGGTTTCTGAATTTCCCCTTCTAAACTACACAACTGCTTTCAATAAACTCGACCTTTGGCTAAATCGAAATAATAGATGATTTAAAAGCTTGCTAGAGGTATGTATTCAATTTAATGATAAAGCTCTTAATCGCAAAAAAGCTGCCATTATATTTTTTTATCAAGAGAAGATCTGTCATGTTATTTTCAACATTGTTTTCATTTAAAGTGCATGTAGCTTTGCAGATGGCAATGTGGTTTGATAGAAGCACCGCAGCTTGAAAACTGCTTATTAATGCAAACACAGACAACTGATAACTAGATAAGAGCCGTTTCAGCGGAAATTTCTACTAAATGCTTGCATTTCCTAAACCAAAAGCAAATAGATTAAGGTAATGACTGAGTTTTTTGCTCCCATATTTTAAATGAAATGTAAACTGTGCTTTCCCGTAATCTTCTGCCTTTCCTTCCATGTTAAATTTGCCAGCGGAAATACGTGAGGACAATCTAGCAATCTGTAAATACTACTTCTCCAACTTCCTCAACGTAATGTCTCTTTAGCAGGCATGGCTTCATGGAAGGGGGGCGTTTAGGAGTTAAACTACCCAAAGAAGTCCACTCGTAGCCGTCGGCAAGAGATTTGATATACCAATTTCAGTAATCTTGAAACATCTCTAATCTTGCTCGGTACAGCTATGAAGCATCTTTGAAACCAGCATTTTTCTTTCTTATAGAGTTCCTATGGAGTGTTTCAAAGCACTGGTGCTAACAACCTTTTATTCTTGACTTAAACTTCCTTGCAGAAGGTGATAATCTGCTTAGTTCAAACAGGTTTAAATTTTCAACATGTCATCCACATAGCATGAGCATTTAGTTTATTTGTGGACTTTATCATTATGATTTCATTCAAACATATTGAAATTAGTTATAGAATCATATGTTCATATTCACATTTAGTACACTAAGCAGTACCGTGGGTATTGAGGGAATATGTTCTTCATAAAAGAAGCAGCAAGAGGTTTTATAGTTTTTTTGGGCCAAAATATATGGGACAGGAAGCTTTGTAGTAACCTTTTGTTCTCTGCCTGCTGCTTAACAGAATAAATTTGCGCTACACCTTAGGTACCTAAAGCAAGGCAATGGCCAATCGTCATCAACATTCATCAAACTATTGAAACAGCAATAAGTCCTCTCCTAAACCCCAATGCCAAACTTGCATTTCCAATTCTAAGGTAAGTGCATTCCCTTATCTTTATTAACACAGTGGGGATTGTGTTACTGTGTGATCGACAGGAAAAGTCAAGGAAATCTGAGAGAGAGCGGCTTAAATCTATTGCCTTACCGTTGGCAGAAAGTTGAAGATTTTGTTACGAGAAGTAAAAAGAGATAGGAAAGGAATAGAAAAACGTGAAACTGGGACTGCTTTAGATTTGAGTAATCAATATGGTATGGTAATACAATGTGTTTACTTACAAATCTTATTTTTAATCTGTCTTCGTATTCCTCTTGCAACTGACCTGTTTACTCTTATCCGTAGTGTATATGTATGCTTACTGTATGTAAAAGTTGATTATCTTGCTGGCCTTCATAGAATGACGTCTTTATATTATTTATACAGCTGTTCATGCCAACGCAATTGTAAACATTTAACTTTAATGAAATATCCATAAATCAGTTGAAAAGAACTCTGGAAAATTAATGTAATATGCATACAAACAGTCTGAAAAACAGGATTTTAAAAGTCATATTGACAAGGCAAGAAATGTCGCGTTGCAAGGTCAGTGCTGGAATTTTATTTAGAAATCTCAAATAATAATAATAATCATGATAACAAATCGAGTGTTCGAACAGGATAATCTGAAGTGCAAAATTACACTTTGATCATTAGAATCCAATTCCTAAAATCTTACAAAAAAATAAATTCATCTTGAATTGTAGTTTATTAAAAGGTCATATAAAGATGAAATGAGGCTAATGTTTATTTAGAATGAAGCTTTAAAAATATAGCCAGCCTCTGGATTGCAAGTAACTCAGTCATCTTCTCATAGGCGGAGTTAGATATTTAGAGAATGACTGTACCTCAGTCAACTTAGTATCTCTTTGTATTGAATAATCCTGTGATGCCGCACATTATTATTATTATAATCGACATTTTTCCTGTTTGTAGTTATAGATTAAAGCTGTAAATAATTGATATTGAAAATTAGAAAGCAAATGATAGGATGCCATCATGGTGGCAACCAAAATTGAAGATCATTACCAATTATCGACAGAAGAATGCTGAAGGAAAACTGAATTATACTTATAGCCAGCCCGTCACAAGTGATCCGGGCCCCTGCTTGGTTTCTTATAAAGACGAGCTCCAAAGCATTACTCATTACACATGGTAGTGATATTGCGAAAAGTGGTATTGCGTGTTCACATCTACGCTTTCATCCCCAATCCACAGACATCTTTAAGGACGATTATCCGCCTCTATGGTTGCTTAGTTCTATCCTTTACTTCCATTGCTTAACATGGAATGCCAAAATTTAAAGTAATGTCTAAATAGCATACCTTATTTTCTCAGTGTGTTTCTTTTTATGAATGTGTCGTTCATAATCATGTCAACGGGGCTTGTAACAATATTTGAGCCTCTAATTCGTTGTTACCAAACTTCGCAACTTCAAAAGTGCTTTATTGAACGATTCGTGATTGAGTCAGTCTCTTTGCTTGTTTTGCCTTTAATCAACAAAATATTTGACTATTGGTGATAATACGTAACTCAGTGTGGAGAACACGTAATTCCATTCAGCTATTCATATACTGTATGGATAACTGCCCACAATTCAATAAGAAACGTAGAAATGCCCTCACCAGCTGCTGGACACAACAGCTCTAATAATGAGATACTTTTTATTAGAAAACAATGGTTTAGCAGTCGCCACTGCTGGTAATCAGCAAGTTAGCGCTGTAGCAGTTGCAATGAGTTGACCAAAGAGCTGTGCTTCACTGACTTGTTTTGCAATTACACTGGATTCATTTGAATAATATAGAGACTAAAGCCAGTCTATCAAATAATGCTTGTGACTGTAATGTAAGCACGACCTTTCCGCAGATTATCCAGCGTCCTTACATTTCTTTAGAACGCTGAACCGCTCACAAGACATTCCCTTTGTGCTTGGCATTCATTATAAAGTTTATGTGGTCCAGCCCTCTAATCGCCTTAATTTGATACTTATATTGAAGAGCCGGGGGTATGGCTGCATTGGGGGTACACTGCATTAGACGCCAGAAGAGGAAACTTTGGAAGCTCTCGTAATTTACTTTGCTTACTTTTGAAATGCAATTAATATTCATGAAAACAGGCCCGTGCTGAGACATTGCCAAGGGCCATGCAGTGACAATACTAATGGGTTAGCTGCCTATTTAGAGACATTCCATCATTTTCTAGAACATTCTATCAGAAGACATCACTTATCTCGTAATGCGTATAGTTGGTTGTTGTCACGGTTGCTTAAAGAAGCACGATTTGAGAACTCTGCTAAAATTCTAATAAAAATAACACTTACTAAAAAGAACGTCACATGGGTTTGATATCGGAGGGCATGAGTAGAAAAGATCGAATTTCCTTTTGAAATTTACCAAAGGAGTGAAAATTTCCCTAATTATTAGTTCGGCCACCCGGCTAAAACAGCTTTTAGACGAAATATCTCCTAGTTTGACTGTCATGTCATGTAAAAATCGATCATTCAATTATTCTACAATTGCCCAACATTTAATGTGATATTTTCGCGTGTGATTATCGCTTTATAGTTTGTCGTGTTGTGGCGCAACCTTGGGTTTTTCGAAGAAGTGCTCATTCGTTGGTTTCTGAAGGAGGCAGAGGGCATGCTTTCTTTCACTTTTTGCAATCCAGTATCAAATGAAAGTATAACAGGCCCTTCCACTCTTAAACTCGTTTCGATAGCTATTCGAAAATTCCAGGAATTCCGGTAAATGTCCCCTTGTATTAGAAAAAACAAAATTCTCCCCCTGCAATACTCTAATAAACTAAGTAGAATAATCCATGCTTTCAAAACTTTGAATTTCCTTTATTAATCAACTCATGTGTTTAATGATCGTTTTTGGATTTGATGTGCCGCCGGAAACCTCATGTTTTCTTAATGTTTATTAGCGTTTTCCAAAACTTAGAATTGTACAGAAATGCTCTTATTGAAGAAAAACAAGTAATCTAGTCATATTTGATCTCGGTAGGCCTTTCATGGCACGCTAGAATCGTCTTGGAGGATAAACAAGGCAAAGATTTTTATCAGACGAAATCACATTTTAAATAGCAATTGTTTGAGTCGTTTTCCAGCACAGACCTTTGATTGTAATCAGAAGAATTATTGATAGTTGAT
The DNA here is from genome assembly GCA_964019065.1 of Catostylus mosaicus. NCBI lineage: Eukaryota > Metazoa > Cnidaria > Scyphozoa > Rhizostomeae > Catostylidae > Catostylus > Catostylus mosaicus. The sequence continues at coordinate 2,655,405 of OZ025192.1, read as the reverse complement.
TCTGAGATCTTTTCAGCTTTTAAAGGCATTAGAAAATAAGTTCTCGCTTTTTATTATGTCTGGCAGATAAGTCGCTCAAACCTTCAACTGTATTCCTGTCCTTTTGCCAAGCCAAAAGACCGATGAGGCCCTTAAATATTGTACACCCTTCGTTATTTTACAAAGAATGGGGTGGGGACGTTTTCATTTTGGCTTGATAATTTATTTTGGTACTTACCTGGATAAGTGGAACGTACTCACAGCGATATAAAGACATACATATTATTCAGGAATGCCTGTAAAACTCCAGGGAAAGGAAAGCAAAGTTTAAAAAAATAAGGGCAACATGCTAGCAAAATAAAACAAGAATTCAACTTTTTGCAAAGGCAGGAGTTTGTTTATTTTAACATCTATCAGAGCACAAGTACCATTCGCAATTAGCCACTGCACAGGAGATATTCCCATTGCACATTGCTCCGTCTTGTCTCAATGGCCAATCATCGAAATGGCTGCATAGCTGTGACGAAGCTATGAGAAAATAAAATTGGCTGAATGCGGTGTTGTTTCTGAGCTTGATAATGAATAGAGGAGTGAAGGAAAATTCTTATGTTAGAAGTGAGGCTGACAATTTTCAAGCCCATATCTCAAGTATAACCACAGATTTAAAGTTAACAAGAGATGACGAAAGAAATGGCCTAGCCAGTATTGGCATTTCTCCAAGTAATAATGAGCTATCGGTGGAACCACTCAATCTACCTTCACTTCAGAAGCACGAAATGACCGAAAGCGAATTTAACATAGCGCAAGGTGAAATTGTGAAGCAGGACAGTTTAGAAAACCAATTCCAGATGACTGCTCAAGAAATTGAACAGCAAGATGATGATATTGTAGAAAATGGATTTCAAATCACCACAGATATGGATGAGGATGATGATGAAACGACCAACGATGATAACAAGGTTAGAAGATTCTTCGCATAAATTTCATCATCAGTGCAAGTAAAGATGCAGTTTGTATGAGGGAAAATAAACCCAGGCAATCCAAACTGGATTCCTTAGCAGCTAGCCTATAACCCTAATAGAAAAGTCTTGAGCACTATTGCATCCTTAGGCGAAGGTTACGGTCTGGATGTGGTCAATATTCAATGATCTGATGTTAGATTGCAATACATTGATGTAATTATGAAAACATATTATAGTAAGCTATTTGTGACACAGTCAAAACTATCTAACAATCATTTACATATAAATCAGTAGCTATAGCAGAATAAAATAGGCAGCATGTAAAATTTAGCTAAAGCTTGTACACTTTGAACAAATGCACTTTTGCATTGCCAGCTCTTCCCTTGTCCTGAGATCTTGTCAAAAACTGCCATGAAATGGAGTCTGGCAGGAGCTGGGTGTCTTTGCAGAAGGCAACAATTCATTTCCTCTATCCTTAGTGACCAAGAGTAAAAATGTGTCCAAAAAAATGTTCTTTACAGTTTGGCTCTAAAAATAGGAGACTAGAAGAAAAACCCATATAGACTTGCATCATAAGAAATGTTCTTTCAATGCAAAAGTCTATACAGCTAAACAAGGGTTCACTTGCCATGCAGCTTCAATTGGTTTGCATATACAAGTTCTGCACACATATTCTGTTCTGTCTACAGCCATGATCAGTCAATTCATTTGATTATGTAACATCAGGCCAGTTATAAACAAGCAACAAAAAACAATCAACCAATTGTTTTACCTTGGTCAAGTTTTCAAAAAATAAAAAGTGATTAAAAAAGAGGAGGGAATGATAACAATGAGTAATGAACTTAAATGGCAATCATCCCAGACACTGAAATGGAAATTTAGGAGGATGTCACTGATGAGCTGCTAATTGGATTCCTAAGTCCAGTTGCACCTTGAGTTAACTAAGGGATATATTCTTATTTTATGTATTCCTTTTTATTTTTATTACAGCTACCAGAGCCTTTGATTGCAAGTAAAATAGAACAATGTAAATACAATAAAGAAAAGTTGCAGATTATTGGGCAACAGGTGATGTGAATTTGCATTTCTACTGTTCTCATCTTATAGTAAATTCCCAGGGTAATAACAAATTTTCTGCAATCAAATGACAAATCTAATCAAATTATCACTGTAATAAACTATAGTTATAATTAAGAACCTAAGTAACCATGATTCTTGCATAATGCATGACTAGAGTGTACAAATTCTTTGACACTATCATTTTGGCATCCAAAGCAAACCAGAGGACAGATTGTGACATAGGACTTTGTTTTCAGTTCTTGTCAGTTCTGGGCAAACTTTTTCAAGAATTCCATGTGCAAAGGTATGTGACTCTGGTCTTGTCCCTTCTAGGGTAAGCTTTTAGTAATTGTTTATTCAAATCCTTGCAGGTTACAGATTGGTTTGAAAATACTGGTGTAAGTGCTGCAGTTGTCACATACTTTGACGGCCACATCAGAGTTATAGGTATGGTAGCAATGATTAGATTGCAAGTCCTAAACCTCAACCAATAAACCAAAGTACCACATACCAAGTAGCAAGTGGCAACCCCTATTTCTCTTTGCACATGTTTTCTTATCTGCATCCAATTTTTATTTCTAGTCACTTTCCCTTATTATCAGAGCTCTCTTACTGTAATAAGTGTTGGAAAAAGGTACTTTGCTGTGATTGCTACACTTTCCTATGTTTCAACTCTTTTAGGTGGCTATTCATGTTTATATATATGCATTTGATTAAAACTTGATGATTGGTTTGCTTTTGTTTAGCACCAGATCACATGGAACCTCTTAAAAGAAATGCAGAATTCAAAGAGATTTTCCTTAAGACTATGCTGCAAAGTCCTCTTCCTGGAAAAAATCACAAGAAAATGACTGTTGTAGCACAGGATGACGGTAAGCTACTTTCTGCATTTTCATATAGTCATTGAAGACCTTTAGCAGTCTATTGCAGTCTCGTATAAATATGAAGTACTGCAGCATCTATGTAGAAGATTTCAAAGAAAGCAGTTCAGTCACTGAGAGGCCTTGAGATGGTAGAATGTAGCTGAAAGTTCCTCAAATACTGTCAATGTCCCACAAAAGGTAAATGGAATCACTTTCAATGAATGACTGCCAACAATTTACATCAACACTAACTTATTGTATTGAAAACAGGCTTAAAACACTCTCAACAACCATGGAAAAACTTTTCAGAGTCTTGTGGGCAACCTGCTAGGATTGACACACAAAGAAGCAGAACTAATTTAACAGACAATGTTGAAAGTGACCTAAAGAGACTGCCTGTCCCCTTTCTGGCATGAGCAGAGTTGTTACTTTTTGTATAAAAAAATTTTCAAGTTTGAATAGATTAACATTGGGGAACTAATGAAATTTATGCTTTTTTAGAATCAGAAGATGAGTCTCCAGTATCTTGCAAGATATGCCAAAAAAGTTTCATAAAACTCAGCCAGCTTAAAAGTCACCAGCTGCTGATGCATTTACCTAAGGAAGCCTCAGAACATCGTTGTGAGAAATGTGGCAAGGTATTTCAGGCAGCTGCATTCTTGCAAACACATCTCTGTAACCGGCCTGGACAGAGAGATCATGAATGCAACCTCTGTGGCAAGAGATTTACAAGCGGAAGTTCTCTTAAGATGCATCTGCGCATTCATTCAGAGGATAGGCCTTTCAAATGCCGAGTCTGTGGGAAAGGCTTTCCAAGAAAATCTAGTCTGACTTATCACCTTACCAAGCATACCGGGGAAAAAGACTTCCAATGTAGAATGTGTGGGAAAAAGTTTGCATTGCTTAACAATTTGAAAGATCATGAACGGATTCATACTGGTAAGTGAAATCATTTTAAAATGTTAAGTTAAAAAGTGAGGGTCAGGGTCAAATGATTGATGGAAAGATGAAGGTTATGTTAGAGGTGAAATGTCATGGTTCAGTTAATGTTAAGGTTAAAGATCAGCCAATGTCAAGTTGAAGTAGTAAAGCAAAGGGTTAAAGGATATAGTGCAGCGAAAGGACAAGGTAAGATAAAGTAAGGTAAGGTAAGGTAAGGTAAGGTAAGGTAAGGTAAGGTAAGGTAAGGTAAGGTAAGGTAAGGTAAGGTGAGGTAAGACAAACCTTAAGGTCAAGGTCAAGGGGATGTGAAGGCAGGTCCCACCACAACACTTTGACCATATTCAGCTGTCATTTAGAACCAGCCTGAAATATAAATGAAGTGAATTGAAATGAAAGGAATTCAATTAAAATTGAGTTGAATTGAAACGAACAACGCTGTGTTAATTTTGTCTTGCAGGTGAAAAACCTTATTCATGCCTAGAATGCGGTAAGTCATTTACTGTTTCTTCGACTCTGCGACGTCATCTCCTAATTCACAGTGGTGAAAAACCCTTTCCATGTGGGGTTTGTAGCAGTAGGTTTACAAGACTCATTCACTTACAGTCCCATATGCGTATTCATAGCGGCGAAAAGCCGTTCAAATGCGATGAATGCGACAAAAAATTTGCCCAATCGTCTCATTTGAGAAGGCATAAAAAAATACACGAAAGGGAGCGACAAGCATGCGAGAAATGTGGCCGGGAAATGAAAAATAGAGAGGGAGTGTTGCATTTGTGTCCGGTACAAAGTGTAGAGAATCCATTGCGGCAACTACCAACGCTACAGTTTTGTAACTTGGAGAAACAGTTTATACAAGCACGAATCTAGATCTACTTGGTCATGCCAGTTGCGAATATCTGTGGCAAGTCCTCATTGTCAAATCTGACGGGAACATCCTATGCCTGCATGGAAAAATCGCTAACAACGCTGTTAAAAAGTTAAAGAGGGTTATTTTTGGCCTATTAGTACTGGTTCTGTGGTTCAAGGCAAGTGACTTATGGAATGACAATGAAGCACGCAAACAGTGTTTGGGACACACAAGAACAAAGCTGATTGTGGATCCAGGGCTGACTCCCTGTAGCATGTGCCCCAATGCCGCTATTAAGGTATACCAGATTTGGACAATCTTGTAGTCACAGTAATGAACGGGGAAACGTTTTTGCTATTTTTTATCTAGGCTTAATTATCTACGTATTACACTATACAGCAGCTGTCAGATCGATTATTCTACATAATGAAACTTTGGCTGTCATGTAGATGTAGAGCTTTTTCCTTTTGAGATTGGGGAGTGTTTTGGTCGCTAGAATTAGGCGGTAGAGGAACATGGAGTCGTGAAAATAATAAAGTCGTGTCGTAGCAAAATATCTACATCGTTATTAGCCCCCGTTATGCAAGACATTGTTCATTCGCATGATACTCGAAGCAAATTAGTTCCTCGAATGTTTCAAGTTGTCACTGGGTGTGTTTATCGAGTGGCCATAACAACTGTATCCTGTAAAATCACTGGCTGAAACTGCACAGTAACAGCCAGTCCTGTTTTGGGATAGGCAATTTTTTCATAGTTGGGGCTGCACCACCCTTATACCCTCACAAGTGGGTCAACAAAGAACTCATCCATACCTTTGTGAGATGCTTTAAGTACTGAGAATAATCTGAATACCGTGACAGAATTGTTTGGAGAAAACCAGTAAATTCAATTATTATTGAACATGTTTATTGAAAAATGTAACTAAAAACAAGTGATAAATGCATGCTAAATTTAATTGAAGTTTGGCAGCATGTTTAATCGCGAATTATCATTTACTTTTACGAGCTAGATTCACCTCAAAAGCTACTTGAAAAAACCTGGACTCTTGAAGAATACAAACTACTGTTAGCTTTCTAGCAAATATTTCTCACCAATGATCTTTACATAGGCCGGTAAGAGTGGCCTTTTTTCCTGGACAACTGGGGATCTCATGGATAATTATAAGGGATAGATATAGTCAGAAACAAGTGTGTTAAAAAGAAGCCCATCTGTTGATCAATGATCTCGACAGACTGTCGAGTGATAGCTGTGCATGCGAGGGCGCGGGCTCTAGGGCACGACCGTGTTATACAAAGTATGCCTTGTTAATTAACACAAAACATTAAACCATGATTGTATGACAATTCGCTGGTCACTCACTAGAAAATCTCCTGTAGTTGCAAAGTGTTTTGGCCGAATACAGAATCCGTGCTAAAGACAAACAAGGACTTGAATGGCTCGAAAATTAACTTGAACTGGAGCTCTAGGTTAGGTGCAAAACTGACCCCATTGCAAACAAATAACTTCTGATTGGTTAATATTTCAATTCATGATATTCTCAAATGAGCCCAGACGTGTTTTTGACAATAGTCATAACCTTCACCATGAAATTCGAAAAGTAACATTATAATGCCATCTAAAAACTGAATGTAAGACTACGTTGAATTCTTTTAACGTGAATATGAATAAAAATAACGTGAATTTCTGTGCTGTAATAATGAACGTAAAGTTACATGAAGTAGATTGGAGTTATACTGGCATGGAACAAGCTCGTTATGATGCGGCCTTAATAAACATTTAACAATTTGCAGTCTATTTCATGTAGTTTAAGTTTAAATAAGTTATATTTCGGCTGATCCACTTCTGTCTGAGCCATATTTACCTTCAATTTTCATAATCAGAAATTACTTTTTAAAGATGCAACTATTGGGTTTTCAAAGCTTGCCAATATGGGACAGGTGATTGTTAACTAACTTGCAAAATACAACATCAAACAGGAAATCATGATCTTGGTTTTTGCTTGATATTTGCAATGCTTGCTATTTCCATGCTAGAATTTTAAAGTTCCTACGGCGGTTTTACGGCGGTGCTGGATACAAAAAGCTTGATAGAAGTGGATTCGCCAAATGTTAGATTCAACCGCCTGTAACTGGATACCTCTTGACGCATTCATCAAACGCATCTTTCATAACGTACTTGACAACGCAGTAAAGTACATATCTGCTATAAGGGTCTGGTTGATAATTCACTTGCCGATGTTGTATATAGGTCTGCCAGTGTCGGTTCGCGTTGGTTTTATTAATGAAACTCTCCACGATGTCGGACAGGACTTTGCCAGTTATGACTCTTTTGTCAAGGGGCACATGCTCCAAGTATTTGTCACCAAAAGAATAATCGTACAACCATATTGGCACTTTGTTCTCTGCAATGATAAATGGTTCGCTTACAGCGTAGATGTTTAACATGATGCCACGAGGTTACGATTAGAAATAATTTTTAAGTTTAATGCATTAATTTGTTAAAACATTGATTCGTATCCTGGGAATCACAGCTTTATAGGATGTCCAAAAGATGCACTCTAAAATTTTCAGCAAGTATACTTGAGAATAACGATAATAGATTACATAAAAAGAATATAGTAATTTAGCAAATATCAGAATAAACCTTTGTATATAACGAAGTTATATAATGACGTTGAATTATGTTTTTTACGCAACATTAACGAAATTTATATCGCAATATCCTCTTTATTTATTGAGATACAAACGCTATGAATTGTTTTTCTGAAATCGCCTCCCTGAATACACAGCCTAGCTTTTTCTATTAGGATAACCCTGATTCCGTAAATCTTTTTCCACAGAACGTTCTTAAAAAGCAGCTGTGGGACATTTGTGTCAAATGGATTCCTCTAAGGGTTTTAAATAGTCATTGATTGTGATTTATTACAGGTTTGCGCCTTCACAGTTTCGATTCTATTTTCGATCGCAGCTGACAGTTTTCGATGTTTTGCAATAGCAGCCGCGCAGCTTTTGACATTTTGCAACGAAACATGCGGTTAATGACTTATTTGTTGGCAGCTTGCGTTATTTAGCAAATCTTTTTCAGCTAGAACACCCACGTGGTGGTCCCCAAAAGTGCAACTTTGCTAACATTGCTACTAAATGATATGCATCTGCGGAGGAGAACGGGACTCAACTTGTATGTCATCTACATCTCTCTAAGGGCTTCCCATCGGTCAGTGATTTGCCTCACCAATCATAATCCAGGTAACTAAATCCGATTTAGTAAAAACGAGGCTATACCATGTCTTGAATTGTTTGAAAACGAGTCGTGGTTAAGGTTGATTGATCCATTCTGCGACGGTGCAGCATAACGCAGTTTGAACAACGGCACGGCGTATCATGCAAATAGGAGGCAGGCACTAATCGAGGCGCTAATAAATGGGAAGGTCTTTACTGTGGCGGAGGATTGCTCGGTATATTTGAAAAAAGCTGGTCCAACAGGTGCCTAGTTAGAACGATCTTTCTTATGAGCTAAAGATCAACAACATTGATCTACCTGCTACATGCGTTACTTTACTGTTAACTATTATATTAGGTTAATTTTCTTATCAAAATCTAGCTGAAAACTCGAAGCAGACACTGTTTTCCTTATTGGTGCTGTTGCCGTTGATTTGCTGAGAGGTTCAAAAGATAAAAGTTCCGATTATTTATCATTGAAGAGATCCAAAAGGAAGAAGGCCACATGGTAGATATTTCCAAAGTTATCAGGGCATGAACTTGGCTTGTTCTAGCCTTGTTTTATCATCTAAAGAAGCCTTGTTCTAGATGTGCTAGGCGAAAACTAGAGAAAGCTTAAGAAGTGAAAAAGAACAGATTTGCTTGAGATTTAGATCTGGTCCCAAAATGTTGTTAGGAAGGACGTGGAAACAGTTTTATGGTTTGCTAGGAGTAACACATCTCCATGAAAACCAATATATGTGAAGTATCGTTGGAAATAAGCCGTAAATCTGTCAAAATGCTGATAAATTCTCAACCAAAGGTTCATTGTAACACGTGGTAGACTTCGTTCTTACAACTGGGTTTTAACGTATATATAACTGCATTTGAATATGCTTCAGGCCAATAACAGCCAGCTAAAATACGCTTACATCATTCTTGTTATGATTTTGGGAGCAGCAGTTCTATCGAGATATCACCGAATTTGGAAACAAGATGACCTTACCATCAACACAGTTTATAAAAACTATGACAATGACAAAATTTACAATTTAGTTTCGTGCGTTTACAATGTCAATCATAGCAACGCAACTATGGCCTGGACGTACCATACCATCACAATAAAATGGCAGCCAGGTGAAAATTGCACTAAGGACATTCAGGATTTGGTTAGGATTAAAGATGGCAGCATACTTCGAGTTCAGGCCTACAGCAACCAAGAATTGGTAACGAAAACTGCTGTTTACATTTCAAACGGATCATACGAGGCAAGCCTGCTTCTAACGATGCCAGGAAAATTTATCGTTATTGTCATGTTAACGTATATAAATGGGGACAACCTTGAATCGAAGAACCACGTTAAACCAGTTTTGAAACAGATACAAGGCAGTCCCTATGAATTAACTGTATTGCCGAATAAAATTCCTCGTCATATTACGCGGTATTGCACGCGACGAGAGAGCGGAGAAGCTCCCGGACGCTGGGTCAAATGCGGGAATGTTTATGGCGACGTTCACCCACCGCTGGAGCGATGCGGTCCATGGCAGAACGATATCAATTTTAATTTTGACCATATTCACAATTTTAGGTGGCTACCATACACCTGCCAGCTACATCAGTACACGAATGACGATTTGAAGCGCTGCCTTGCCAAAAACGGTTGGCATAGTTTGGTATTCGCAGGCGATTCGCATATGAGGTACCGTGCGTACCACTGGGTGACGAGACTCTATGGGGCGTGTCATTCCTGCGCTAAAACACACATAAAAATGGTTTTTAATAAAATACCGCGCATCGAGTGGATATTTGACGCTAGAGGCACGCGTCTGCCGTTAACCTATGCAAACATAACACTACCCTTTGAGAAATATATGCATCCAAAGGTTCGCCGATCGAAGTTTTCCACGCCGTTTCCGGCAGATTCCATGGAAGGTAACCTTTTTCTAATGAACTTCGGGCATTGGGTATTGCGTGAGAGCACTGATTATGAATTCATGGCGAAGAAGCTGGCAGCTTACGCGGAAAGTTTGAAAAATCTAAAGCGGAGCGGAAAAGAAGCTATTTGGGTGAACACAGTCAGTTTGCCGTGGAGATCAGACCAGGCGGTTGTTGACTGGCGGGAAAACACATCGCCATCCAGAGTACGCCAGTTTAACGAGCTGGCGGATAAGTATATGAGAACGAACGGTATTACAATTGTTGACGCGTTTCAGATATCAAATGGACGGATTTCTGCAACCCATGATCAAACACATTACACCAAAAGATTACCCGGAAACGACTTTGGTGGTGTTGTGGAAAATGCTATCTCAAACTCGATAATCAATGCTCTGTGTAATCCAGATGCGGATGTTTCGAGAATCTTATCAAGGGAGGGTCCTGATAATCTGTAATCGAACAGAAGTGATGGCTGATAATCCATTGTCCTTTTTGTTATAATAATTATACCCTAAAAGCCATCGTCGGTTTTCCTTACTTCTACTGCGTTTTTTGTCACCGTTTATAGTCACCATTTGTAGTCACCGTCTACAGTAATTTGCTGCCAAACTTTTAACAACACTGTTAACTACATTATTATTACCATTATGCATTAAATTTCACCAAGATGTCTCTATTTCTCGCCGTCTCATTCATTTATACATTTAACCCCCGGGGGCACTTTATATTTTGTTTATATTTTGCTGAAGGGATGTGCACTCCTTTGCGGGTATCGATTTCGCCCCTTTTCTCTAACCGGATATGTGATGGTGAAGATAAACGATACGGACAGGATGATAAAGGAGACAGGCTTAGTGGATTTGCAGAGGAATAAAAAGTGGGAGCAACTTACGTGTTGACAAAATAACATCCATGTAATACTGCACATAATCCGTCAGCATTCGTTTGTCTTTGTCAAATGATACAACACGGTACCCTGGATTATTTCTATACAATGGTGTTACTCCTGGCCCTGTTAGCAAGAAGGAAATCTCTGCTTTTGGTGTGGTCTCTTTCAATTTTTGAAATCTCATGTCATCTTTGTGCATATGTCCAAAAAGCTGCCCTGTTATTAAAAACCAAGATGAATTAAAATGATAGGAAAATATAGATTAAATCATTAAACCTCTGAAAACCCTGTTATTACATTCATCGATATTTTGAACTGGACAGGCGAAACATTCAATTTCTCCCTTTGTTTAAAGGTATAATAAGTTTATTGTTGGAGATGGCAAAGCATTTACAGCGTGGACTAGAAAAGACAATTCCCACTAAGTAAGTAAGGAGACTTTGCTTAACATCATGGACGTAGGAGCCGTGGGCACAGGGGACACGTGCCCCCCTAACTTTTGAAGCTTATTGTGTTGCCCTTTGAGCCAACCGTATAACTAAAATATACCTTCAAATGCTCAGTTGCTACCTGAAATGAGCAAAAGCAGTAAAAGTAATGAGTCTCTCATTCATTCACCTACAACGTAGGCTCTCCGAAACAATCTCTCATGACACTTTTCAGAAAATTTGTGAGGGTGCCTCTCAAAACTCGTGCTTCCTACGTCCATGCTTTACATACCAAGCAAAGTACTTCTTTTCTGGGTATTCTCGCCGTTATCTTGTGTTTGATGCTTCAATGAGTGCCACACTTCAAGGTATTTCCAATAAGTATAGCCATGATACTGTATTTCATTAAGTATCATTGAATTCAATTTACAATTTTCTTGTAAATGAAAGTTTTTTAAGCCGTTTGCCCAGGTTTTTTATGGGCGTATAGGGGGAAATTTCTGGTGTACTGTTGGGCCAAACTACCCCTGAATCCAGGGAAAGTAAGGTCTAAATAGAACAAGGAGAAATGTTGAGAGCATGAAAAAGCTCATACAAGATTTTGGCCCATACCAATAACAACATCTCTGTATGTCTTTGTCACAAGTTCAATGTACTTTTCTGTGTAATTCTTTGGCCAGAAACTCCCATGAGATCCATACCCATCAATGCTACATTAAAGAAAAAAATTATGAGAGAGAAAGATCCACAACACCGTTGGTGCCACCCTATTCGAAAAGGTGCATAGTCTAATTATAATTAAAGATACTGGAGGAGACATACTTCTCTTGATGGAAGTTAAAGATATATGCAAAGATACTTGCAAGGATGCTTGTGTTAAATAAGGGTAAAAGAAGACATCACTGTTAGCTATGACGTACTTCTATTATATAGTTATGTTGTCAAAGCACACTGGTGTCAGACCCTTCTTATATAAATACATTTTATACGCTTCATATAATCAGTGTTCAGTGTTTCTCATATACACATCATGAGTTATCTTAAGATAGTCTACTTTCTTATTGACTTCCTCCATCAGGGCAAGTGGAAACCTGCTAACAATCAAATAAACAGATATGCTAGCAGATTAATTGAAGGCTTTTCTTCATTATTCTGTTCCTGCTATCGAGATTTTTGTTGCTCTTTGATTCGCAATAAACTTGACCCTGGTGAAATCTTGCATACCAGGATGAGGTTTACAATTTGCAGGCTAAGTTTTTAAACAACTTTAATTAGTTTTTTCTTCCAAATTCATATGATTATTCAAACAATATTCTACCCTTCTATACTTGGTAGTCAGTATACAAAACTACAGGAATGATACCATGGCCTTAAGACGTAACAGGTCCAGAGAAGGTCCGAGGGTCAATCATGATTGGTTGTCTTGAAAGAATATAAGAGTATGTTTGGATACCTATGATTGTATATCTTCTTTGGATACCTAAAAGAAGTTGTTTTATTCATATCTACATTTGATAGCTTCTACTCAACTATGAGTATCGAGCAAAAAATTTACCTACCCTGGTGGTATATGCCCAGTGATAATGGCCACTTTCCCAGAGCCCTGAGCATCTTTCAGCTGTTGTATTAGCCATGCCATTTGCGCATCAGCAATCACCAATGTGCGAAGACCAGGATTGCGGTTGATGCATTCTCCAGTCCAATAATTTGTATTAAGTTGCAGCATCACCAACTTTTCATCTGGCAAAAAGACAGAGTGCCTATTGCTAACATTAATAATTGTTTTCAACCTTACTTAGTCGGGTTTTTATAGATCAGTATTTGTTGGCTATTGTTGCAGATGCCTGTCAATTAACTTCTAGTTTTAATTCTTAGAGCTAATCATTGCTTTAGAAACTTCAAAACTAGAGTGGTATCAATCTCACAAATATGCGACAAGGATCTTCTTAAAAAATGTTGAAGTCCTTTTTTTCCATTCTCCTTTCTCCATTCTCAGTACCTGCATGCCTGCCTTTGAAATATAAAGTTTAAGAATGAAAAGTTTCTAGTTAGAAAAAGTTAATTAGAAAAGCAAAGAAGTTAAACCAATTTCTGGCCATTTTCAAACAAGATTTTGATTTGAGAGGGAAAGGGGTTTCGAGTGAATTTTTCAGTTTTATTCCTTTTTGAAACTATTGACCTCCCATTTAATAGAAAAATCACATTTTTCCTTCTTGCCTAGTTGGAATTTATGACCCAGCAACCTTTTTTTATCCATTCAGTTTCTCTGGACGTTTCTCTGTGGTCTGGCATATTGGCTCCAATATTTTTCACAATTGCAATTGGCACCATACAAGATAATAATCAGAATAAATATCTTAAAGACTTGAATCGATACCTTTTATTTCTGCTTTGTAATACCCTCCAAGCAAAAAAGTTTGTTTGAGCTCTTCTTCTGTTGTGACCTTAGTGACACATTTACTGCAAATAATCATAGGTTGCCATATTTCTAACACACTTTTAAAGAATGAATTGTCTTTTGGTAATACATAATCTCCCGGAAGGTCATTGTTGCCCATTGATGGTAAAATTGGAATGTTGGAGAATGCCTTTTTAATAGCATTTGCCGAGCTGTTGAGAGTTTTCAAGACACGGTCAGTGACTGAACCACTGACAAAACCTTTGTCCATTCGATGAGCCACCTGATCACCTGCAAAAGGGAGATGAAAATAAACTTGCTTGCATTGATAGTTGTACTCTTTTACGTAAATGAGGGGAACACCAGGAAATAAGGTAGAAAAAAGAGGCCAGCCAGAAGGTCTAATCAGGATCAGGGACAACAAAGAAAAAATGTTAAATTAAAGACACTTTGTGGACATATTTTCTTTATCTTTATTACATTTAGAGAAGAACAGCAATTTTTACAGAAGCCATGGGGCGGACTAAAATTATTATTCATAAAAATCATTGAGAAAGATCTAAAGACAAAGAATAATGGTTACAAGAGGTGATCTATTATAGCCACTGTCGAATATTAAGCTTATTGTGGCAAATTGAATTAGCCAGTGCTATATTTAATCATTCCACATCAGAAAGATAGATGTAAATATTTTCAGTTTTGTTCACTCAAGTTCATTCGTTATTACATTCCATCAAATGCTACACTACTTACAAGCTGGAATAAAATGCAACATATAACATCAAAAGAACAAAGACTGCTGATATACTTGATGTTTCCTTAATAACTATCAGCATGAAATGCTGCAGGGGGGTCAGAAATATTTCTTAAAGAAGAGGCTTCCTCATTAGGAAAGCTAATCAAGGAGTGAACACTCCCTGTTCAAAAAAAATTCACTTATTTCGACTTGTATTGAAACAGGTGCAGGAAGAAAATGGGGCACAATTTACATCAAAGAATAGTCAAAATAAAACTAATGAGATTGGCTACTACTTTGGCCAATTTCCATCACAAAAGATTGCAGAACTTCTAATGAAAAGAAAATTGTGTTTGCAAATTGACCTAAAAATTTTATCGTTTAAACATGTCATCCTGTCCATTTCTCAACCCGATTGATGATTCAATCCTCATAAATACCAAAAACTATAGCAAGCCTTACCCGTCAAGAGGAAAAACTTGACTTGATTTGCATCATGGGGTAAAGTTTTCATTGATTCCAATGTTGATTGTATAAGAGCGATTGGAGAGTCACATCCAACTCTGCCATATGGAGCAATAAAAGCAGCATTAGTTGGGGTTATGTTCAAGTTGTTTGGAATGGATCTGCAAAATGTTGCAGTGCTTGTGCTTTGGTTGAAAAAAAAATCAAGATGCATATCGGATACATGAATGAACTTCATTGTTGACAATCTGATGGCTTTATCAACTGCAGTACCATTATTTTGGCAACCAAAACCGTACAGGATTGAAAAAATAAGTATTGCAATTGATGCCACAGAGAGAAGAAAGAACACTGAGGTAATGATTTTGTATTGTTTGATTCTTTTACGAAGGTCAGGAGTTTCTTCTACTAAAGGCTCATTCATATTGATGTGTCGGAAACCAGCAGCACCATCCATCTCTAGCTTCAGTCTCACAAAACTTGCAATCTACGATGGAGAAAAACATCAAGAATCAAAACAAAGAAATCAATAGGGCCTTTCAAGTCAAATGTTGGCTCATCCCATGATATGATAGCTATGATATCTGCTCACACTGGTTCAACACAAATTCAATTTATTGATAACCACTTACCACAAACCACTAACCAAGACTGTGGGTAAATACCTGATCTATCTCTTAGGTTTTGTATTATTAAATAAATATTGTGACTTTGGGGCACCATCAATGATCTGAAGGCAGATAGATTGAAAGATAGAAAAAGGGGGTGTCCTACTGGAAGTGACAATGAAAAAATTTTGCATGTTCTAGTGCAATTAAAATTATTTTAAAAAGGAAATTAAAACAAGATACAGTGCTTTCTTGACTCCCTGGCTGCCAGAGAAGATTATCAATTTGGCTTTCTTAATTTGAGTTACTTTTACTAAACTGACTTGACAATTTTAGAAACTTTTTATACTTCAAATATTTCCTTTATTATACAAATCATTGAATGTTTATGATCAGCTCCAACCCGCTACTATCTTATCAACCTGTCTTTTTCTTATGCACATGTTAAATATCTTGCAATGATAATGGCGGGTTTATGGTAGGCCAGTCTGCAGAGCGTGGCAACTGCATGCACAAGAAAATTTGCAGCAGATCGACGTGCACCCCAACAAATTAGGCCTTTCACGCGCGTATTGTATGCGTATAGGCTCAATATAGGTTCAGCTGGAGTTTCATACTACCTAAAACGGCTTGGTGCACCCGAGAGAATCAGATGTGCCTGCTGTGCACCCCTTATTTTTTACCTCGCACGCGCGAGATCTCATCGAGTTCTGCCATGCTCTGCACACAGGTTAGTAGGATGGCTTCGTTTAATATAATTGCGATAAAAATGCCTGTATTGAAAAAAAACTACTAATCATTGAAACAAGTTATGGCAAAAGCAAATTACTAATAAATATGAGCAACTTACATTCGTTGACAGCTTGAAGAAACGATCAAGAGTTTCAGTTAAAAACGAAAAGCAACAGACAACTTCCTATTTCTTTTTCCAAGGAATTGTTTTAGTTTGAAAGTGTCAGGTGAAAAGCCAAAACGAGGCAGCGGTTAATGCCACAGCGACCATGAAGCCGGGGGGGGGGGGGGTCTATAACAATCGAAATAGAAAGTTTAATATTCTAGGTTTTCTGCTTATGCTAAAAATGGAAAGTATTTTTGGAGATGAAGTTGTAACATTTGATAGATTGGGTTAACTCAGTTCTAAACGTTCATAGCTTATTTGGAGAGCCTTCCCCTCCTAGTCCCCCCCTGAAAAGCTGAAAAGTTACTCGAGAGCATTGAGCTGAATTGATCAGTGTCTTTCAAGATGGTGGCGGAGCTGTGGAGGGAGTGAGAGAAAAGGTATAAAATTTGAATTTACTAGTGATATCATAGAACTATGAGCAGAGAAAATGAGACTGTTTGTAAGAGCAGTAAATTAAAATTGTTAGATGTTAAGGATTTTTGAGTTTTAACAATGTGTACACATAGGCCCCGTTTTGATCAAAAATAGGCCGAAAAAGAATTAAATAAAATTTATTTGACATACAGAATGTATATGTTCTAATACTCGGTAGTAATCCGATTATGATCATTTTCTTCATTATTGAATTGTAATCACGCACGCTCCATATTACGTTTTCAACTTGCAAATTTTACTACTAGGGTACTCAACAGCATCATATATCATTAGAACCATGGTCACATGTAACAGGCTCCCACCCCACATTATAGCAAAATGTTTTGTTAAATTAATCATTTGTGTGGCCACGATATATATATATAAACTATTCCGCATGGAAAACCCTAATAATTAAGTTCTTCTCTGCTTTAGGGGTTCCATAAACACAATTGGTCAGTTCTTTCCACTTCCTTCTGTCTGTTGCTAGCTCCCTCAACTCTTCAAGATCTTTATTTGTCTTCAGCTTCATACCACTGTTTGAATATCTTTCTAAATCATCATTTAGCTTCCATGGTAGATTTATGCTAGGCCTTCCTTTGAATCTCCCTTCCTTGCTTTCAGTGAAGAAAAGTTTCATTGGCTTTTATGCAGGGGTATCTATTTTCCACCTGTGTGGCCATGAGGGGAACAAAAGAAAAAATTTTTTGCCAAAGAATGAAATGTCCTAAATCATTAAGGCTTTCATCATTAAGGTTTCAATAATTTTATAGTTTAGGATGATCATGTGAAAAATAACTTTTTGTGCATAAAAATACTTTTTGGTGATTAGTGTTAAGTTACTAAATCATTGATGTAATTTACAGGCATTTATGACAAATAATGTGTTATATGATTTGTCTTTTAGTTTGGGTTGAAGGCGTAACAACTTAGAAGAGGAAGAATCCAAGACGTTTTCAATTCTAGAAGAAAATGATACTCTGTTGGCTTCAAAAACATTACAAGATAAACAATAATGAAAATGAACTTTGATTTTATTGTGTGAGTGACTTTTCATTTGTTTTTATTTTATTTCAAATAGCTATTTGCAAACACATTGGGTAGAAAGTGAGATATTACGTTGCCTTCACCTTCGTTGCTTGCCTTAATCATTCCAAACATTTGGATTGTTAAAGGACAAAAAGCATCAAATGCAGAACCTGTGCTAAATGTAAAATATTATGAATAATATTATGTTGTTTTACTTTTTTGTACTTGAAGCTTTATTCATCATAGTCTCCCAAAAATCACTGATTTTTTTGTTGCAAAGTACTCTCAATTTTCTCAGAATATTCAAAAAGCATTATTTGCTTTATAACCAGTCCAAAGGTAATGATCAATTTCCTTCTATTACTTGCTTACAGAAAATATCATTTGTACAATAATTGCTACGGTAGGATCGCAAGATAGAGAATGAACCTTGATCAAATAGGAAAGTTCCTTTGTAGTCTTTTGCTAAATGTGTACTAATGTGCATTTTCTTTTAATCCATTATTTGTTTGGATTTATTGTCGTATCCAACCCTTTGATATTTTGATTACCTGTATTAATATAGTTATTAAAACAGAAACTGGATAAATTTGATTCTAAGTTCCTCCCTCATTATAGCTTACTTAATAATTTACCAATCAAAACTTGAATTTTTATATGAAACAGCAAAGGGGACAATTTATGGTCATTAATCTATTTATGGCTGTTTATATCATTAAATTAGTATTCCTTTGGACAGCAAAATTTCACCATTTTTTATGGTGCTATGTTTTTTCGTGTAGTCTAGTTTTCCATGCCCATTCTGCTCACAAGAACATTACTAGCACCACGCTTTGGTCTCGGTACTAGTTTTTCGCAATCTTTCGCATGTTTTCAGTATTCAAGGTTTCTTGGTAGTTACTTAAATAGGGCACTCTTTGCCATTTTACTAATATTTTGGATGGTAGTTTAAGACTCAAAGAGAGAAATTGTTGTATTTCTTGTTTTTTATTGAAATACAGAAAGAAAATTATAAGATTCTAAGCCATTTTCAGGCCTTAGAAAACACGAGATCTCCAAAGTTTCCGGGGGCTTTGCCCCCTGGACCCTTATATCATTGATATCTATAAGAAACAAGTCTCAGCATTCTATAGGCGATTTGTGCGAGAGATGATTTCTCTACAAATAATTGACTATATTTTAAGTTGCATGTTAAATCACGGTGTAATTTCTCCTGTATTTCAAAACCATTGAATTAAAGTTCCTTTCACCAAGTTTCTTATGAATTTATTTGTATGACAAAGTTTATTTGAAACCTTTTCAAATTCTCCATTGTCAAGTTACAGGGTTTGCTTTGTAAAACGTGTGAACGCAGTGGTTGTTCCTTGAAAAGCTTCAGATTTGTACAGGCCAAGTTTGGAAATATTTTCACCAATTTCTTTGATACTGAAATGCTAAAACTTTGATCGGATGGAGTCTCGCTAGAAAATTATGGAGTTTTTATGAAGCCCTTTTTTATGCAAGTAAATGAGATTTTTTTGAAGAATTTCCGCTGATTTTAAGACAATTCTACCCTAATTCGTTTCTATTGATGGACGCTTCTCCAACTAAATAACTTTGCCAGGTACAAGCCGCCACAGAATAGCAAAGTCGTGTTTTTTATCTGTTAAATTCACAAAATTTGCGATATAATAATAGTCTGTTATTGCTGTCACTTTAATATTTTTTACTTTGTTTTTTCGAGCTTTGACACTTCGCTCGAGACACCGTTCTTTTGTGGTAAGGACCTTAGACAGCCAGATACTTTTACCCTGTTTTCAGCCCCATCTTGTTGAATTTTAGTCGAAAATACTTGGGGAATCTACCCTCCAGTACCGGGCCATCGATCGATTTTTTACCCTTATTTTCTTAAAATCTTCAACTTAAAAACATTTAATCGATCCTCCGCTGAAGCCACTAATAAACACCGAGGAATGTGGATAGTTTTTAACATAATTTTTTAAGGTAATCCATGGCATTTGAAGTAAAATTACACAGCATTTAACTTGAAGTACCTCAAATAATATGACCATTTTTACCTGTGAATTTTCATAGCATACTACATCGAACGCAGTATAGATTACTCTCCAGATCTCCGGCTATTGAATGGTTTCTTATTGCCTTTTCATTGATTTATTTTATAACTTTTTTAATCAAAATAGCAAATCAAATTATTTCCTCATGCTCCAGAAAGTTAATTATTTTCCCCTTTTCATCAAAAAGAGTTTATTGTGACATTCTCTAGTCTAAACACCTTAATTTTCCCCTATGCTCTCGAGGATCTTTGCCCTTCCTCTGCTTTACAAAATTGTCTTTTCTCCTCGCCTTTGCTTTTTAAATATTATTTATTTACCGTTTAAGATCTCTTAATAAGTTATCTTATCGTTTCCTTGCTTTTTTCGCTTATTTTACCATGTTTTCTACTGTTAAATTCCTACAAAAAAACCCAGTCTAAAAGTTACTTTGCAGTAGTTTCTTACTCTAGAATTTCCCATTGTTCTCCATTGAAATGGCCCTGCGGCTAGGAAATGGCGGCTCCTAGCCACTGTCTCTGACGTAGAACAATAGGCCTATTGTTATCAGCCAATCAGATTGCAGCATTTGAGCCCCTTGACGGCTGAGGCTGGGAGCCGTCACTTACAAATTTAAGCAAATTTTATAGCCGCTGACCGCCCATTGTCTATCAACCAATCAGATTCCAGTATTTTGGCCTCGCTCTATTTTGCAATTGACCAATCAGAAGCAAGTATTTCAAATATTCTTTTGTTCATCAACCAATCAAATCGCTTGTTTTAAATTACCCTTTTGAATTCATGACCAATCATATTGCAATTTTTGAATTTTTCTTTTGTCTAATAGCCAATCAGATTTAAAAAACGTTTTTGTAATATAGGCCAATCCAGAAGCAGTATTTTCAATAGACATTTGAATTTCGCCCAATCAGGGCTCGTTATTTTGAATTTTTCTATTGTTCTTTCTTTTGTTTTGTAGCCAACCAACGTAGCTCCTTTTGTAGCCGTTAGGCCTCTTTTTGGTTCTGTCGATCAGCCTCGTTTAGGGACCAGCAGAAAGACGGGGGTAAGAAATCAGTTTTGTAAATTTAATTCTCAATGATCTTAAATTCTTCTACTTACAAGTTAGTAATAGGTTTTACTCTACTTGGCTTAATCGATGTAAGAGTTGTAAAGATAAGTTGGGACTTATTTTTACAACCCTTACACCGATTAAGCCATTACGAAAAATAGCTATTTGATGAAGTGAAGGGTGGCTTAATTTAGCGTGGTGTTTTAATCAAAGATCAACAAGAAAACTTATTGATTTTGAAGAAAACACCACACGCAAACTAAGACACCCAACACAACATATGAAATAGTCTCAAAGGCTAATTTAATTACAATAATACGAAAAATTGTTACAAGAAATATCATTGAGTGAACATAGCCAAAGACAAGAGCAGTGGATTAGATTTACTTTATTGAACGAAACGTAATCTGATCTGATTTCAATCAGTTGCGAAAAGGTGAAATTAAACATGATTTATGTTCAATAAATCTTTGGAATTAACTAGAATATCTGTGTACTTTGCCAAAGCGATAGGCCAAATTTTGCAGTAAACGAGAATTCTGCCAGTTTTATCGCTAGGGGGAGAAAAATTTTGTCATGGAATCGTTGAGAAAAAGAAAAATGGTGAGCTCAAACATCCTACTTTCTCTCAAGATTCATTTTTTGAAAAATAAGGCAATTTACATCGGAGGAATATTAATAACTTTCCAGCGATCAGATTTTAAACTTTGCAATGGCTATGTTCATGAGCAAATCAACAATTTAAAATGTTAATTAAATACCAAATAGTTCTTCAGTTTTTAAATATAACTGTTCGTCTTTTTTTCTTCATCATCTTTCAAAGATTTTCTTCGTCTTTTCTTTCCAGTGTGATAAAAACTTTTCCACCTGAAAACAGAATTGAAAGGCCAGCAAATTGATCCATACTTTGATGAAAATAAGCAAAGAAATTCAGTGTACGATGTAAGTAGAAGTTTCATCCATCTTCCAAATAATATTCCTGTAGTCAAATGTAATCTTTCATGTCAATTATACAACGAATTATAACAGAAAAGAATCCGTGCAAAATGTCCAAGTTGTAAAGATGCTGATCGAAAAACTTTAGGCCATGCTTCATTAAAAGCTCCAGTTTTTGGAATCATTCGATTTATTGCACGTGCAGTTTCTTCATTGTATCTTTTATGAAGATAACGCTATCAAACAATGCTGGATTTCAAAAGGCTTTAGTACATAATTCTATGCATTATAAGTGATAACTTTTGACGCAGCCAAGTCCCAGGAGGAAATGGTCTTCTGGACTGCCTTGATTCTTTGAGTTCACCTCCATCAAGCTCTAATAAAATCTATTTGAGAAGTTGTGGCCTTATATTTTGAGATCTGACAGTTTATTTAGCTTTAATTTAATGTAAACTAACTACAAAATTAAATGCAAAATTACTATTCCAAACAACCTTTTTGTCTTCAATTGAAAATATTTTAATATGGGAGGCTGCTTAGGAATTCTGCTGTTTTCTTTGGCTTTGTAATTTTTTTTGAAAAATTACGATACGGCCTCTGAAATATTGAAAAGTGAATAGCACTTTTAAGTATAGCCTATTGTAAGAAAACTTTTGATAAAAAACATTGATTTGTGTTCTCTGGTTTCTTATTTTCGTAAAAATACATTCCAGGTAATCCTTATATTTTTCATTGCATCAATCCAAATTTAGTTGATTAACATAAGATTAAATATATTCTAATTCTAACCTTCTCCACCTTAAACACATCCACCACCTTCCAGAACTTATCCAACTTATCCAACACACCCACCACCTTAACTTATTCTCCACATAACCACCTGAAACCAACTTCAACCAACATTATTTATCTTTTGTTAATCAACATCATTGGATTTCTTATCGAAATTTTCAATTCTTTTTTCAGTTACAGAAATTGACGTCTTTCCCCGTCATATTAAAAGCCAGGTAACACAAATAGCAATTTTTCTTTTTTTTTATTTGATCCTACATTTTTCTCACCAATCTTAAACTGATGACCCTATTTTCTGCGCCAGTTTGTTGCTATATTTAAACCTAAACCAGTCCAGTCCTTATTAATCAGATTCTCCGTGGTATCTGTGCACTTTATCAATTATTTTCGTAATTACTTTTGGAGTTGCATTTTTCCTTAAAAAAGAAATAAGAAAATCAATCTTTGTCCCAAACACTGTTTTTTTCATTTACTAGCTTATTTAAGGCTGTTTTTCAAATCAAGATTTTTCTCGCAAACGTCTACGTTCTTACGCTGCAGAAAATGCCCAGAACCAAAGTTTTTTTTCAAGATCTTTGCCAGATGAATGTCCAAAAAACATGCATGCCAAATAGCAAGAGCAAATTCAGAGAAGATATGTTGACATTTGTTGTAAATGATAAGTCCTCAATCACCCTCTTGCTTTCATGGTGGAATATCGTCTTGTATTTGTTTCTTTTTACCCTGTTTCATATCATGTATCAAAATAGGGTGGGTGCTGATATATGTCGCCATTTTACCCCCTCTAGTCTTTGCTCTCTTACGTAACTGATTAAATAGAATGGTAGTATTAAAAGGTGACTTACATTGAATACTATCTTTGTTGGTTCACCAGCTTGCCAGTTTTCATGTGTCTTCTTACGATCCTCAAACAAGAAGTGTTAACTATTTATTGAAAAGCCACAATTAAAATTAAATTACTTCTGATTCAAAAGCATGGCCTAGTCGCCAGTTAATTGGAAAATTTTCCTATTACTAACATGGCCCGCCCAAATTTTAAGTCCTTGCTAACATTTAAAGACCATTTTAATCTATTTCGGGTGTCTCACATAAGCTGTCTTGATTTTGCAAACTTCAACCATCTTGATGCTCATTGACCCTCATTCAGTTGTGTCCATTGTAAGAGAAATCCCCTTGGCTTCAAAATGTGTCTTCCAAAGGAGTCAGTCTGCTCTGTAGGGGCAGCGGGAGAGGTTTACCCCTCCCCCTCCACTCCCATTACAAGCGGTGGTTTGGCATCTGCATTGCTGTTCTTAACTGATATTTCAATCCATTGTTGTTATTTATGATTGTTATCCTATTTAAGTCTTGGTTTTCTTGGCATTAGAACGGCCCAATGGCAAAAAAGCGTCACAAATGACTTCTGCAGAAGCCACAAGGTACTTAAAAATAAATCATTTTATCGTTATTTCACTCAATGAAAAGAGCTGCAAAAAGGCAATACTGTGTTGAGAGCCCGGTGGGTCAACTCCCATTGTAAAGCATAAGCACCCGTATCGTTAAAATCTCTGAGAAAGGGGTTCAGTTTCATCCCAAACCAAGAACATAAAAATTGGAAAAAGGATGTATTTTTGAAAAAAATTAAAAAGACTTAAGAAAAGGTGTTTTTTAGATCCAACTCATCGTATTAAAATCAATATGTCCATTGGTTTCAGAGAAAAAGGGGGGGGGGGGTAAAATTTGAGTTAAAAGTCAGAGAAAAGGGTCACTTTAACCTCAGACGTGGGTGCTATGAAGTTTATTTCTTGTCATAAGATTTGGATTTTTTCTGCCGTCTGCTTGCTCTCTTAATTTGATTTTAATATTGAATTAAACTCACGTTTGGTTCACTTTGTCCGCTGTTGCAACAATCATTTCTTCCCTTGCGTCATGGATATGCTTCTATTGAAAAAAACAAAAAATATATAAAGGTCTGTTTCTATATTAGATTATCCTTGTTTGCAGCTATCATATGTTGAGACTGGATTTTCACAACAAACTGGTATGAAGCAAGTAATATGGAACTAATGAGAATTCAGATATTAGTGAGTTTGTTTTTGTCTTTGTCTAGATATTTTTAATTATTAGTCCTGTGTTTCCAATTTAATAAAAGCCGATGGGGAGGGAGCAGGGGGTTGTATCTAATCATAAAAGGTTGGGTGTCTGAGCTAAGCAAAAATCAGTGGGGTCCTTCAATTTTCCATGTGGCAACCTACAGAACCTCTTGCTTCTCTTGCATTTGCTCGTTGCCCAATCAAAAAATGACCCGGGATACGCTACTACTTATCTGGCCTTTTTGTTTATGATACAAGATCTATATCACTTATGATATACTTGATAACGAATTCAAAGATTAGATTACATCATCATAAAGTTGCAATATTTAATCAAAATATTTGTAAAAGGTTATCAAATTTAGTAAAATTTCGAAATCCTTACCCTCACTCCATTTCCCCATTTTCATCTTCTTCTCAATCATTGACTTTTTTCTTTCGTTCATTGGTTTTTTTCACATGGGAGAAATATAAATGAGTACAACATTCTGTAATCTTTAAATAATAATCATTATTATCAATCATCCTTTTCCTCTGCAATGTTTTCCAGTTTGTTTCGTATCTTCCTTTATCCTCCATCATCACATTACTTTTCATAAATATATTTTCACAACATTATTTCCAATATTTCAAATGCAACTTGTGTTTTTCTTTCTTCCATCATTGTAATAAACAAATAATTATATATCATTGAAGTCAAAAATAAAAACCAAACCTTTTCGTAGCTTTATCTCCAACCACTTTCTTTCTTTGGCATTTTTATCAGCTTTCTTGTCAAAGGATTTATCATGTTAATAGTCAATTAAAAAATATCTAATAAAATAGTAACAATTATCGTCACAAAAATTTGTCTTTTTATCCAGTTTTCTTTCGAGCCTTTATTGCATTTCCATTGTTGTAATATAATTCTAAAATAGTGGACTAATTAGTATGTAAAACTGAACGTTTTTGATGCTCTAGCTCTCTTCCATCACCGTTTCCTTTTGATGAACCAAATCTTTCTTCTCCATATTCATCAGGAAACAGAAATAATTTAAATATAGATATGTTCTTGGCTTCCATTCTTCTTTTGCCAATTTCCATTTTAATTTTCATAATTCTTTTGCCAATTTCCATATATGATAAAACTGATAAAGTATATTACTATAAATCAACCTATGTTTTTTCTCTCCTCCAATTCTGTCACCACTGTTCTTTGCGTTTTTTTTCTGATTTAGTTTCTCCGTCAATGTGACAAATAAGTAAGATAAATGAATACATTTATTTATATAAATCAAACCTTTTGATGCACAATTGACTTGTATTTTTCTTTACGAATTCTTTTGCCAACTTCAAATAAAATTTGTTTCAATGAGATTTCTCAATATGAGTAATTAAAGTAAAAGTTTTTGATGTTGGGTTTTTTCCATTTAGATTTTATTGCAGCTGTCAATTTTTCCTCTTTATCTTTCCTTTTTTTGCACGCATCGTGTTATCTTCTCCAGAAATTTTTTTTTAACAGTAAGAAAATTTGAGTTATTATTTATGCACATAAATAGAATAAACGAAATGTTTTTGACCTTGTTTTCTCCTTTCTTCTTTAATGTTTTTTCTTCCACTTCTCAAGATATACTTTGTATTTCACTAGAATCAAGCAAATTCATTATTTATGAAATACAGATTGCCAGAAAGGATATATAGATCAATTTTGATTTCTTGTTGCTTGAATAGTTCTTTTTTAGTCACAATAAAATTTTATTCAACAGACTTTCTCTTCAGCTTAAAGAAATGACGAAATTTTGGCCAGCTTTGAAATGGGCTTAATTGGGCTTAATTGGGCTTAATTGGGCTTATTCAAGCTATGTCCGTCTGCAATCAGCTTATTTTTTTCTTTTTAAATTTTGATTCATTTCCTGATGGTATATCTTTTTGAAAATGACAAAAGCTGCCCTTGTCTACCTCCTTTTCAATATGATTGTACTTTTACATTTTAATATAAATCTTCTATTATTGAATCCGAGGCCCTTGCTGCATCCCTCTAGGTAAGAATTTTTATAGGTTTCTCTAAAAAGATACCTATTCTTGGGATATTTTCTATGTGAAAGATCCCTCGTTCTTAAAGACCAGCGTTCTAGAAATTCATGACGTGAAATCCAATCAAATGAAGGCAGATGTAAAGTCTTAAATATAGTTTACAGAAAGGAAACACTTTTTATGGAACGTACCATGTCTATTTGAAGTTATTTTCCAATGTATTCTAATTTATAATACTTAATTTTATGTTATGTGACCAAAGGTTATAGGTGAATCTTGATGCATTTTTTAACTGTATTTTAGTCCCCATATTCTCAAGTGATCTCCAAAGCTCTTTAACATTTTGACAAAATTTACCCCCTAGCGCCGCGCATCACCAGCAACAACAACAACACACCCCTCCAAACCTCTAACCAACAATTCTTCCAGACACTAACAAAACCATTAATCGCGAATCTTGCCAAAATGTAAAAGAGCTTTTTTTGATCAAGAAATTCTAAAATGCGAATTAGAAAGTATTGCGATTTCTTTTGAAGTTGGTATTTTTGAATTAGAGTTAAGGAATCCCCCCCCTCTCTAAAAGATTAGAGAATGTTGTTTGAAAACTGCCCTTCTAATTTAGTCCATGAAAATAACGTAAGTACCAGAAATGCAGCAAAATATTGCAAAGCTATGTCAAAGGGTAAGTTTTGGTACATTCTCATAAAAACTAAACTGAATATTTTTTATCATCCAGATGTTAGAGTTTCTTATAAAACAATCTATTCTTTGAACATTTATAAATTCTATAGATTTAGTCCTATTCAAAAGAGAGTTGTCCAATTTGAAAAGGGCCCTTATTGTTTTCCCTTCATTTGATTGAATTCGTATGCAAGTCGTGTTTTGCCTTCCTACATGTTTTGTTCTTTAGCAGCGTGGTCGTTTTGCAGCTTGAAAATTTTTGCAAAATGGATTAAAAACTTGTTCAAAGTTTCTTTTTCCGTCTAAACCAATCTTGTTCCCAGATTTAGATTCAATTCAACTAAAGGAACACCGGACTGTCTTGTATTTTGATGGAACCAAATCAAGTAGGACATTCCTAAGATCGGCATTTTCTTGTTGACTATTTTTCTGTAATTTTTGCAGAAAAATCTGTATATTTTTTCCTATATTTGACTTAGATTGACAAAACTTTGCGTAAGCGTCTATTTTTGAATGAAATGAGGAGATTTTTATCACCTCAATTTAAACGTAAAGAATGGTCTTGTGGCAAATATCACCAAAAATGTCGCAAAAATGTTTTCAATTTTCTAAATAGTGAGAAAAACAAAAAAGCAAACTTATCTTAAATTTCCGGGTATCTTTGGGCATCGCAGCTTGGCATTGGCTTTGAAATGTCTCATCACAGCGACAAACGAGTCATGCACGTGCAGAATGCAAAACTGGAAATCTTGGCCTGAAATGCAAGGAAATTGGGTGAATGTTTTGGAATCATTTGATAGAATTAAGTAGTAGATTTAAGAAGTGCAAATGAGACTAAATTTTATGATATACGTCAAGTAGTAACTGACCTGAAATTGCAGGATGGCGCCAAAGCATGCCCGTTTACGTTCATGGAACGAAAACCAGGAAAAACACCAAATTTCTGAGCTCGAGTGCCTGGAAGAAATGCAAAAGCGAATTAGATTTATTGCAGGCATATTTTTCAATAATTATTGATAATATCAAACGAGATTTTCTATGCAAGTTGCAGTTATTTTTCTCCATGCTTGCCTTCCACTAACCTGATCAATCAGAGGAATTGCCTGAGCTCCTTTCTAAGCAAGTGCATGAGATGCAAAGGACGAGCAATCTTTGAGCAAGGCTATTTATACCCCGGCTCGCGTTGACCTATTGGTCTATTGTTTGCAGCACGAGGGCCGCTTTAAAACCAGATTTTAAGAAGATTTTTCTTATGATTTTTGAATATTTGTTTGCTTTTTTGAACGCTTTTTTTATTTACAAACTTTTTTGTAACCCTTCGAGCTATTTTGGCAAATTTGCAGAATTATTTCGCAGAAAATTATCGGTTTTTCTTTCTTTGATTATGACGCGCCGTGGCCTAGCCTCCTTTCTAGAATTTTTCGAGATTTATATGTCAAATTTAGAAATAAATGACTTAGCCGGTTACTATAGTATATTCAAAGTAGACTGGCAACATTTTGAAAATAATTTCTTTATTTTTTAGGGGCAGTTGGTGTGATCGAAGACCCCATACATTTGAAGCATTGACTCGCGTGTTGTGCAGATTTTCAACCAAATTTATGCTTTATTTAATCCATATTTTTTGTATTTAAGCAAGATTAAATTGCTTTTACCAAATCAGCTGTGTTTCTGTTGTTTTATTCTCTATTCCCGGGCTCTCCTCAGGGTAATCTGTACGCTCGTAAGCACGCCTTTATATTTCTTTGCAATGAAATACATGCTAGTTTCAGACCTGGACGCCCATGAGAATCTCTTTTTGATGATTTCTGGCAGAGTTATTGCCGTTAACAAATTGCGATGATTATTGCTGTTTTCTGGTGTATTTTGGTTGATCATTCAGGGTTCATTTCCATAAAACAAAAGAACCAGCCAATGAAAACTAAAAATCCCATAATTTTTCATCTGCTAAACCTCTCAATGCATTCCTTCCCAAAGTGGGTTTTTTCGTCAAAATTGATTTAAAAAATTATTTACCAGTTGTTTTTAGAACATTTCGGATGAAAACCGATTTCTTTTTTGATTTTACGAAGAGAGAACAAGAGAAAAATGCCACAGAAATTACCAAATAGATTTCTTCATAAATCCATCAAAAAGGTTTACTGCTAAAGATTTTGAACCAACTTTTAAACAATTGTACTAGAATATTATAAAATATTATTACAGAAATACGGCTATTTATGCAAAATTATGTGTTGAAAAGTGAGTTAAAGAATCTAAATTATCCATGAGACATTGAGACAAAATTGAAGAGGTGCAGCGTAAAATCATGGAGATGATAAAACTCCAATTATTTCATGCAGTTTAGCTAGTAATTACTTTATTTACATCGGGAAAACATAGAAATGGAGTTATTTGCCCTTTTTAATCCTTGAAACATCGAAATGATGATCGAAAAATTTTCATGATAAATCAATCTATTAAAATAAAATTCAGTTTCAGAAAAAAGCACTAAATCCATCTAAAAACAATTCCATTGAAAAGATCTAATTTAATTTAGTGTATTTACACGTTTCCCCCACGTTTTTATCGACTTTTTAACCAAGAAAATCAACCCGAAAAGAAAGGAAAATCAAAGCGCCACCGCATCCAGCTCGATTTTAGCCCTGGACGCTGCGACGCATTTTGAAAAAAAAATTTTACCAATTCTTTTGTTCTCCGCCATTATGGATAAAAGTAGAAAATATTTTTTTATTCCGTCGTTAAAGGCAAGAACTATGCGCATTATACATCAAACGATGCAGAATCTAACGGCCCAACTTTTGATGAAATAAAATCGGGTATGTCTTTTCGAAAATTCGGAATTAACTGCAAAAGACCGATTTTCTTTTGTCTTTTCAGAACGAGGTTGCCATTGTCATTTTTGAATCTCTTTGTGTAAAACAGGATTTTCGAGAAGTTGGCCGAGAAAAAGTGGAATAACTTTACAAAAAATGGTCCGAAAAAATTAAAAAAAATATGACATGGTAGAGAAAAGTGCCCTGCATCTTTCTACGTAAAAATCTGGGACATTGGATGTAAATCGAAGCCTGAAATTCAGTTTTTCTGTTTTAATTGCTCTTTTGTGAGTGAAACAAAGGAGGTGTTTTGTGCAAACTGGGACTTCCTGGAGGTGAAACAGGAAAACTGCTAATAGATTGATTAAAACTTAAGGAAAAAGTATGAAAAATTACCACACTGTGATGCTAAATAATTTGGAAATTGTGTATAAAATTCATTAAATTTGATGATGTTTTGCGTCCAGGAAAAATCGAAGAGTTGCACAAATATAGGGACAAAAGGGTTCACACCTTTATTAAAGGGATTTGAATAGGGTAACAAAAGACTTTCAAAAGGGTTTCAAAGGACTTTTCAAAACAGATTTGTTTACGGTTATTTGCCAATTGTTGGGCCTAAAGTTCAAGGCTTTGCCTGGAGGAATATGAATTTAATTAAAATATGGTATGGACTTGCATTCGGGATGTGGCATGAACATAATTAAGAGTTAGTTCTTAAGCTCTGTAGGAATCCTTTTGTATCGTACCAATTTGCTACAATAGAGTTACAGGCAAATACATAGGAAGGACAGCCTACACAAATCTGCATTGGATGGAGGCATAAGGGGCAAATTACTCCACACAAAAAAGAGCAAGATTCTTTGGGAAACAAACGCTTTTAATTCGAATCTTGAAAATATGATGAAAAGAGTTTTCGTGAAAGTGTAATTGTTGAAATCAAACTGTTAACGTTAACGAGATGATTTGAGATCTCGAGAAAGAATTAAAACATTTTTATATAAATAACCATTTGCTGAAAGATTCCTTTGAATTTACCTCCAAAGTGATCATATTGGGGCCCGAACCCATCTTTGCTGCCCCGTAGCTGCTCTTTAGCCCCTGCACAGTAGCATGCAGAGAGTAGATTTCCCTTAATTAAGTAATTTTACTAACAAAATATTACAAGGTCGTACGAGTACCAGCCGACCCATATAAGGGTAAAGAATTAGATAGAACTGGACTATATCAATCGTTTATTTATTTAAAGAACACCCCTTTTTGATTCATTTAGAATGAGGTAGAACCCGTGACGAAACATAAATTAAAGTATCAGAAATTCTCAAAACGAAGACCTTTTTCGTTTGTCCTGCCTATCGTGATTAATTTAGAGAGGGGTACCATTAGTAAAAATGTCATAACCTCCCACCAACCCTTAACCCTTCCTCTGAGTAACGGTGGTAAGAAAAAAAGCAAATAAGGGTAAAATAACGGTTTTATTATCTGATATAAGCGAAGAAAAATGGCTAACACAACAAATGCAAGGGTAAGAAGTCAGAAAGAAGCGTTTAAAGTCCAACACAGTTATTTTCCATTTTGATGTGTCTTAGGAAAGATTCTGCAGCACCAATAGCGGTATCTCATCTCCCTTTCGGGCGGAAACCTGCCCCTCCTTGATTCAAGTTTGAACCCTTGCAGGAACCATCTTGAATTGCAATCGACTTTCAGGTACTGCAAATCGGATGCTCTTTTTCTCAAGTGGAACTTGCCAGAACCCTTTCTTGTCCAGTTTGTAACCCTGCTGTGACAGGACAGATACCTGCGGACAACGTTATCCACGTAGCTGCAACAGCCATATCTGTACCGGATCTTCGTGTGATCGTGGTTACGCTGCATAACAAAGCTTGTCAACATCGACCGTGAGGCGCAACGAATTGTCTGGCGCGTCAAAAGATCTGGCCTGTACGGCCAGCCTTGCTTCGTAAAGGGAGTATGTATCACCTGGCGATTATGACAAAAGGCCCGTAGCAGTTTGCAGCATTTATAGGCGTACCGTATCTTGTAATTTAGATGCTGAACATGGAACATCTGCATGACTTGACCCTTGGGACATTGCGGATGGTGTCGGTCTAGATAATACAGTTGCCCATAGCCGTCATCGTTCAATGTAGTGTAGCGCGTTTCACATCTTTCAGAACACCCAGCTTCATCTGGTGCGCCTACGCAATCACCATCATAATCACACTTCCATGATTTTGGAATACAAGATTTCGCTTCATCAAAACGGCGACATCGATATTCATCTCTTCGGCAGCCACTGCATTGGCCTCCCATTAATGCGATCAACATTAAGACGAATATGACACCTCCAAACTTCATTTTGGCTTTTGTATCCTCGCTACCGAAGAAGACAAATAAAATCAGGCGAAATTCAATACCAGTTTTACTTCAGTTGTCAATCATTTATTAAGGTTTAATATTCAGTCCAAAATACTGCCAGTGATAAGTAAGTAAGTAAGTAAGTAAGTAAGTAAGTTCATATCATATATATTCCACTATTTACATTGTCTATACAATTAAAATATATTCAAGTTCTAAACCATAGAACAAGGGAAAATAAAAGTAGTTCCTTAAATAAAAAAATTTAAGCTAAAATACAAAAGGAAAAGGAGTATTCGAAACAACAGTTCTAGACTTATTTACATTTTAAAACCCATAAACGTTTTAGTTATTTTAACAGTCCCTGATATCGATATAGTTTGTAGCTTTCTAGTGATTGTCTTAGTTTCTTTTTCATTAAAGTTTAATTTTTTTAGGTTTGTCTTTAAGTCCTTCGGAACATATCCAAGTGCACCAATGATTATTGGAATCATTTCGAATTTGTATTCATGATACAGCATTTGCAAGTTTCTTAGTTAGAGCTGCGTAATTGTCGAGTTTTTCTTTACTTTTTTTCACAATTTTTCACATTAAACCACATTAAGCTAGATTTCTCTGTATAGATGAAACGCGTGGAGATGTGTCGATAGACATTTACCTACTTGCGCGCAAACAAAGCTTCATTTCATCATTTTTCCGCGTCCAAAAGCACGCTGACGCAAGTAAGGACCATCTGGCAGGCAGACAATATGTTAACCAAGGCTAGAGTTCTGGCAGCTACACAGTTGATGCTGGCCTGGCCGTCAAGGCCTGTATCCTCATGATTTCTTCTGAATACCCATTCACCGACCTCGTAAGGGTGGACAGATATTGGAAGATGGATGCGCGGCAAATATTCCAGTCAGAAACAATACCATCAGGGTAGCTAATATAATACTTACCAATCACTAATGCAGGTTGTTCCGATCCGTAGACGTCGAAAGGCATGCGGTGTCGAGACTGCCGATGTTGCTTCAAATGGTCCAGATCTTTATACAATTCTTGCTTTACAGGTAAACAAATGTGGCGTGGCATGTCTATTCAATCCACTAATAACATATAATCTCAGAATAGCATCAAAGACGAATTGCGAAATAAATGTTGAATAAAAAGGATAAAACTAATGAAAGGCAGTTTACCTCCGAATTCAATAAAATTCTGGTTTATAAATTATTGCAATTAACATAAAAATAAACACATTATCTATTCTGTCCCATGGATCATAGTACACAATTTAACGACAAAAAAGAGGACAACGACGATTCAATTGCGAAAAAATAGTCCGTCGCACCGTTTTGTTAGCTTGCAAATAAAACGTAAGCAAACGTGAAATGAACGACAAAAGAGGTTTGGAAAAATAGAATACAGAAAGATCGAATGGACAACCCCGACAATAAGAAGCGTGAAAATGAGACAGTCGTTTTGCAATGTTGTTTACATGGTTGAAAACTGGTCTTTCAAAGAGCCACGAAATTATGATTGAATTTAAGACATTGACCTTTCAAGCCACTTACTTCTGTAGAGTTTTGAGCAGCTTAACGACAATATTTGGCAAGGTTGGAGCGAGATTATGGCCAGCACGTCCTCACATGCTTCCTTAAACACGATGCTAAGATAGATTTAACATATATCAGCTTCCTTCGGTACTTAACCCTTGCATTTGTAACCTAATAATTGGGTATAGAATACCTCTTGTCATTTGGCAAGAATAGACCATTTTTCCTAGAAACAAAATTGCTACGACAATTACTAGAAGTCCTGGATGTGAAAGTTTTAAGTAGGGGCTTACTGGATGTGGGCTATTTAATATATTATATTTCATTTCAATTCATTTCTTGATCAACAGCAAGAAATGATGTGTTCTGACCAGCATTTTAAACCTTCTAGTACCAAAGTGCTGCCTGGAATCTAACTCTATTTTTGTGGTTGGTGCCACTAACACGTAAACGGTAAAGAAAAAGACTAACTAAAGGTCATCATTAGTATTGCTTGCTGCTGCAAGTAGTGATTTTTGTAAATCGGAGGGCAGAAAGAAGATGCTCAAATTTGTTGTGTGTTTTCTAACTTGGTTTAGAGCACTGCGCCCAGCCTTAGCTTTGTTTCTCCCTCAACCTTAGCCCCAAAAGCAGATTTTTATAGATCTGTTTCCTAGGGTGGATGTTTACGCCAGAAACTTTGATCCTTGTAACAAGGTGATGAAGAGACACAGGAAGCATGCAAGACCATGGATGGATTCGCTAACTTTGATCCTTATAACAAGGTGAAGAGTTACAAAAAGCATGCAAGACCATAGATGGATTCGCGTACAATACTCCTTGATCCATCACATTTATAATCGCGGCAACTAATCGTCATTGTTCATTTAGGATAAACAGATACAGCAAAAGCAGAATTAGGTAAAATTCTTTTCAATTAATGTATCTCGCAATTGGAATATTTGTATTAAAAAAATAGCTCTCAGTATAAAAATATCTAAATCTCACGTATACGAATAGACTAACAATTCAATAGCTTTTAAGAAGAACACTTTTCTGATAATAATAGTCATCAACTACAAATACCTAGGCCGTGAAGTGGAAGAACTCTTCCACCATTGCATCGTGATCAGCTGGTACTGATACACCAATCTTTTTCGCAGCCCACCATGTTGCACCGAAGGAGGCCTTTGCGCAAGGTCGATATTTGAGTAAAATGAACTCCTTTAATGGGTTCTCCGTACCATGTGAAATACCTAAAAAATAGAGTTTCGGTTAGTAACGCATTAAGAAGGCACTTCTATATGTAGCACACAAAACTGAAAGGGATGGGGGGGGCTGCTTTGGGGCGTGGAAGTAATCATTAATGGGCTTGATTAAAGTCCCTCGCATAATAACCCCACGTTATATTTTGGCCAACACTTGATGTTCCCTTTTGTTCGATACATTGGGGTTTGAATCTTCAAAATAGCATCACTATCTCACAATTTAATAACAGTTCATTCTACACCTAAACACAGCATATAACAAAAAAAACAGTTTATCTTTGCGGTTTTGTAGATTGATTTGTGTCCAAAATACTGCAAAAAAATTTTGGAAAGAAGTGGCTATGCCATCGAAGTTAGTTAAAACTAGAGAAATTGGTATGGTGACGAAAAAGTGGGTTTTCTCTTACTCTCAATTTATCTTGAAATGTTGTTCTGTTGCACATACTTTTTAGCACTTAGAGCTTGCAGCACACCTTGCCTTTTCCATTAATTTTTTACAATGAACATTCAAAACAACAGCTTTAGTGTAAGATGACAAGTTAAGATGACAAAAAACAGTTTCTATTCATTCTGGGGTATGCTTTTTTTCTTACGGATAACGATAGACAAGATTCAAAATTTCAACTTAAGACATCCAAAGTCGAAGAGCAGTGTCTGATAAAGACTTACACAGGAGAGATAACAATGCCGAACAGTGCTTCATAAAAGAGTTAAGCATTGAACAGGAGACTTCCTTGTTATAATCAATAAAATGGTGAATATGACACTTCAAGAAGAGATTTAACAATTTAAACCTAAGACAATACAATTTGAGCTAGAGTCTCTGATGAAGATTAACACAGGAAAGAAAACATTTTCATCCTCTCCTCGTTAAAGTTGAATTTTCAAAAGGCAAAACAAACACAATCTGCTGACACAAATAAGAACTCTCATATAAACAAATTGACAAAATTTGTAGCAAAACTTTCTCAATACCTTTTAAAAAGCCATCTTTCAAAAACTCCCAACTTTTCCAAACAGATCCAACGCAAAGTATTTTTAGGCCTTTGTCTTTCTCCAACATTCCACACTCCATTTTTGGGATGAGTGCTTTAACATGAAGGCCTAAGTCGAATCCAGCCTGTTGCAGAACCTCAAGGCAGAAAGGATCACCCGCCTTTGCGCCTTTCACCACACCTTTCTCACAAAACTGAGCATAGTTCTCTTTATCAAAATTGTAAGCATGAGGTAGCATATCTTGTTTGTGCTTCAAGTTGAAAAAGTCAAACATTTCCTTCTTGATGAAATCGACTGGATGAGGACTTGGGATGAGACCATCGTCGTGTTTGAAGAATGTTGTGATGGCCTTATGAGCAATCCAAAAGGCTGATCCTTCATCTCCTAAAAAATCGAAGAACAAACTAGTTTCATACTTGATGCTAGAAAACTCAAATAGAATCTACAAGAACTTCTGGACAATTCCATTTACGCAAACCTTCTAGAAGAACTGCATAAGCTATATAAACCATCTCTTGTAACTTAGATTGTGTGTTTTTCTGTGTATGATTGTGTGTTTGAGTTATTTAAAACAGAAGTCTTCTTGATTCTTTGACTGCTTAGTGAAAATATCAATTACCTAATGCCATGAAATAAATAAAACATATTTACCTAGCATATGACCCCAGCCTCCACATTTGAACATTGAGCCACAAGGGTTCATCAGAAGACAATTACTTCCTGTTCCTGCAATTAAGACAATGCCACCTGTATCTGTTGCAGTCTCAAGGGAGCCAACTGTATCGTTACATGCAAAACATGCTTCTGTGCAATTTGGAAATCTCTTCATGACTTGCTCAACAATCTGTTGCTGTTCTTCTATTTTGTCTGCACCGCTCAAAGACAACCCAAGTGACTTTAATTTTGTCTCCAAAGGTATTCCAGCTTTCTTTTTAGCTTCCTCCGCAAGTTCGTTGATTCTTTCAACACATACATCTAGCCCTAGCATGAGAATGATAAAAAATTTTTTGTCATATGCTCTTACAAAATTTTAATTCTAAAGTTTGTTCCATCTCAAAATTTTGTGTCTTCTTTTCCTTTACAAGGCAGACCTTAATATCATGGCAATAAGTAAAAACTGTCAAGAGGCACCTAAGCTCAACTTAAGTCAACAGCAATCTTGCATTTAACCTAGTTTCCATCCAGTCTGCACAGCATGGCAGAACTCATTGAGGTCTCATGCGTGCAAGATAACCAAGCGACTTTAGGTAGTATGAAACTCAAGGTGAATCAATATAAAGCCTACACACACAGAATGTGTGCGTGCAAGGCCTAATTTTTTGGTTACACGTTAATCTACTGCAAATTTTCTTGTGGGTGCAGTTGCCACGCTCTGCAGACTGGGTTTCAATGGCTGTTCTGTTAAGCCAAGGCATTGGTTCTGGCAAAAAGCAATGAGACACTCCTGCAGCAATCTCAGCAATCTGAGTTTCCGATTAATGCACTGCCCCACTCAGTGGCATCATCATAGGCATAGCCTTGGTATTTATCATGCACATCTGAAGATCAAATTTTTTTTTAAACTTTTAGGCTGAAATGATAATAATGTTTCTTATATTACTAAAGATTGAACAACTTAACACAACTTAATGTTTCCAAAACCAATGAAATTTACTGTAGTTACCGGATATACGGTATTTCTGTACTAGAGAAGCCTAACACGTTTAAATCAAGGAAAGGTACAACAAAGGCAATGCCCCCCCAGAAAAATCTTTTCAAAAGCCTGAATGCGTGTCGGGAAATTCTTAAAATTCTTTATAAAAAAAGATTGATAACGGAGTAAGGGCTGTTCACGATCAAGATCTACGGAAAATTGATGATACGCCCCCCTGCATATTCTGATGACCCTACCTGGATTGAATCGAGATTGAAAAAATGTCCGTTCTTTGAATTTTTAACCTTACACAAAATTTTTAATAAGGTGTGCGACATCAATCTCTTCTTATCTCAGTATTTATCTATGAATTAATTGTTGAAATAACAAAATACGAATAACAAAAATAAAGTCATTTAGCATACCAACTAGCCATTGGTTTGTCGAAAAACCCTCAGATCTAGCCACCACTTTTCCCGCTTCATCTAAAATTATCAAGTTAGATCCGGTTCCTCCCCCTTCCACGCCTCCATAATATGTTTTCTTCTGTCCTTCTCCTGACATCTTGGAGGCTTTTCGATCTCTCACAGAAGGAAGTGAAACTTAGAATCACATGACTCTAACATTTTTAATTCGCCTCTACTTGACAGAGCCTCGCTTACAATATTCCAGATTTTCCACAGGGCATATTTACATTGTGTTTCAAATAGGCGGGGGAAGGAGGAAAAACTACTCTCAATTGTAATAAACGGGTGTGGGGTTATTTAAATCAGACAAAATTGCTTGCGTTGGATATTCTGTCGGTTTAATTGAGCCCTAAGATACGGTGTAACTTTTGTCTCGATGGTAATTGAAGGGGTGGGGCAGTTACTCCTCAAGCTCCCAGTGAAGAAGATTAGTCTATCAGTTTCGCATATTTGTTTTAAAAAGACGTTGCCTTGATCGAAGGCATTTACCCTTGTCTGCCGGTGCCTTTACTTATAAAGGATATTCAAATCTTCGTAAAAAAAAGGGTGGTATAAGAAAGGAATGTGTAATAACAGCTCACTTGTAATAGCCTGTGCCCTAAACGTAGGATAACTTGAGACAAATCAGTTTTAAAATCCAAGGGGGAACACTCCATGCATTAGGAAGTCACAAAAACATTCGTCAATTATCAGCTTCAAATGTCCCACATTTATATGTTTTGATATATATGTTTTCAAAATAACTTCATATTCATTACAATAACTCGCTTGGAAAAAATCAATCCCACCTTCTTAATATATACAGTAGAAAAAAACCTTGGTTTGAAGTTTCATCAAATCTCACAAGTTATAAAACAGATTTTGGCACCAGTAATATGCAGAATAAATACATGACAATTTTATGATCTTACTGTAAAAAGGCGAGTTTAGAATAAAAGAAACAATCCTACCTGCATTGAGTATCAAAAGAGGAATTTGTAAGTTATTGTCATAAATTTCCTAGGTCGTAATTAATTGACCGTATTAATAAAACTTGGTTTAGAAAAAAAGTGAAGTTTATTATTCAAACAAGAACAATCTAACTTGTATTTGAAATAGACAGATAAATTGTAATTTCGCAGGTTAGTCAACTCACGGCTGAATATTTTCATCACAGAAAAGTTAATAATACTCAGTATTGGAACTTGCTAGTCATATTGCCCAGTTCTTCAAACTTAAAGCATAGCCTAGCTGTTTTGAATATGGAAAAGAAACACGTTACAATTTGTTAGAAAAGTTGTTTCTTACATTTACAATTTTCCTGGAATAAAGTTTCAAAGCAGAAACATAAGAAGCAATCCTACCTGCATTTAGAATACGAATAATCATTCGCCAGATCCTGTTGCAATTTTTCGAGATCAGATAAATATACCTTAATCCAATAATTACGTTGTTTAGGATACAAGGGGCATGTGGAATGCTGTTGGGGGCTAGAACGCTTTAAATGAAGTTGGTGCTAGTGGTAGAAACGGTCTTTTAGCGTACTGAAAGTACCCTTATTGCCCATACTGCCTAAAGGGTGCATGGGAAGCGCGAAGGGAGATTGACGTTGATCATGTCAAACTATGATTCCTTCATCCCCGTTGATCGTTTAGACACAGTACATTACACTGGCATACTTCCAGTATTCTAATTTAGGTTTCAGGTGTTCGCGCCAATACATTTTGCAATGTAAAAGATATTCAATAGGTTATCCATCTATCTATAAAATTGTCCTAAAACTTTTAGAAACTAGAAACAAACACAAATTGTTCAATAGATAATTTATTTGAATATTATAGCTGATTCACCAATTGGAAATCTTTAGTAGTAGAACTTTTATAGAATTCTAGCAAATAGCAACCAGGGACGCACATTAGAAGGGTGTGGGGGTGCCACACACCCAAACTTTTCTGAGTCGGTGCCAAAATTGTTATAGATAAGATGTAAAATATATATACAAAAAATACAAGATAAATTGAACAGAAAACTTTAAAAAAAAACGGCCCTTAACACATCAGACTAGCTAGAGTACACAACCCCCAATAAAAAAAATTGGATGTGCGCACCTGTTAGAAACCAAGATTCGGCCTAAATTTGAAATAAAGTTATTGCAAAATAGTTGATTGGAAACAGAGTAGGCTGATAGAACTCTAGACGAGAAAAAAAGAAACTTGAACGGTAAAAATAATTGAACAACAAAACTGATTATATATTTGGATTCTCAAGCAGCAGCCTTTAAATAGCTTGAACTACAATTTAACATAAAATGCATAATACATTTAGGGAATGGTTGTAGGCCACTACTTAGATAGGGCATAAAGCTACTATGCAGACAGAGGTAAACCTACAAACTGTTAAGGAGACTAAGGGGGTAACTGGTCACTGGAAATAGGGTACACATATGTAGACGATGATCTGGCCTGGAAATTAGCCTCGGCTCAAAATAGCATTTGACACCGTTGCTATATGCTGCTTACTTGATCTTAAGCAAAATAAAACTTGAAGGTACACGATTTCGCTATTAAATCTGCCTCCATTGACACCCACAAAAACTCCCTCGCCTCTCCAACCATTATCTCAAATTTCGTACCGACAAGCCTCCGTCTTTCCTTCCTAAAAGCAGCTCAAAACTGCCCTGTATCTTAAAAAAATTAAAAGTTATAAATCATAAAAGATGCATTTTACTATATACTAATGTTCTTGTTCTTAATATTGAAGTTTACGCAACGTCTATTAATATATGCAAGTCTTTCTTCACAGCCTTTGGTTAATACCGCGGCCTTTTTTGTGGCCCATAAACAGGCGCCTTTGCCTCACTTTGACGTTTATCACCAGCTTGATCACGAGGTTGTGCCTGGGAAATTAAAAGTTAACGTCTTACGATTCTAGACGGGTGAAAAAGCGAAACTAAAAAAAAATCGAGGAAAGCTTGAACTGGAGCTAAGGAGGGATGTATGGGGGACAGGAGGGGTAGATTTTGCTATCAAGGGTACTGCTATCGTTATATAGATATGAGGATAAGTAAAATTGGGCACATATTGGCCCTGAGTTAGGAGGGATGTTTCGAGAAAAGGGAGGTTGGGTTTTGCTATCAAGGGTACTGCTATCATTATCTATTTATGAGGATAAGTAAAATTGGGCGCGTTTATGAGGATATTGATACTTGCAGATCTGTGGGATAATAAACTACGTGGAATAAGAAAATCTTTTGTAAATAAATAGATAAATTATCAAAAAATAAATAAAGAACAAAAAATACATGAATAATAGATAAAAAATAAATAAATAAATAAAATATAATAAATGAATAAATATATGAATAAATAAGTCGATAAGAAAAGATTAATAATTAATAACATTTAATAAATAAATAAGGAAATGCAAAAGCAATGAAGGAAATAAATATATAGAAAAAAAACGATGTTACGCAAGGAAATGTTTATCTGCAATTATCAATAAACTGGTATTTAAAAGTGACATCCTTTTTTATTCCATATGCGTTTCCTGCTATGAATTAAAATTGCAAGTCAAGCAAAGTTGATTATGGGGTATGCACTTTGCTTCAAAATTCCTCTCATGAAAACTAGTATCTGAGCTATTCTTTTGCATTTTTGTTTGTTTTTGCAGTTCTTCATTTGAAGAAAGCCGAAGAAAGAAAGCCTAGAGAAATATCTACATAGGTTTCAATGTTGATCAATTTCATTAATTTACTCGTAATAAATTACGCATTTTGATGTCACATTTTGAAAAACATCCTTTAGCTTTAATAAGGAATTCTAGAAGTATTTCTCAGCATTTTGGTTATTGCTTACTTGCAAATTGTCACTTTGCTTTATAAAAAGTCTTCTTTCTATTTAATTCTAGCAACGATCTTAAGCATTCTGGCGTCTGCTTTGCGAGAAATAAACTTGGAGTGTTTAGATTATAAAGAAATTTAGTGTGGA
The DNA here is from genome assembly GCA_964019065.1 of Catostylus mosaicus. NCBI lineage: Eukaryota > Metazoa > Cnidaria > Scyphozoa > Rhizostomeae > Catostylidae > Catostylus > Catostylus mosaicus. The sequence goes on along the minus strand of OZ025192.1, from coordinate 2,613,140 downwards.
TTAAGATTAAGCTGTGCAGTATTTCTAGAAATATTTCCTTAAATCTATAAATATCCTATTGTAAAAATATCAGTTTCCCAATTAAAGCTGGCCTTTAGAAGACCCTCACATTATGATTCAAATATCTTGGAATATGTCGTCGTAGGAAAAATTTGGATTTATTCTACATGATATATGAGTTAAACTTCATCCTCTGTTCTCAAGTATAAAATCAACAAATTTAAGAAAGTTAAGAGCAAATGAGAAAAAAACATGAAAAATGAATAAAAAGGAAAAAAGGCGGAAATAGATAAAAACAGGCAGCAGGGGGGGGGGGAAGAATATTTCCTTGCAAATGAGGGTTGAAAATATTTAACTATTGAAAGTGCCTTAGCCAATGGCTTCTAAGGTGATTCTATCTTAAACTGCTGACTTGTCTAGGAATAAGGTTTTAGAAAGGTCTAATTTGTATAAACAGTAAGAAAGGAATGTGACAAAATAAGAAAGTCAGGCGTACCTAGGCCAAAAAATGAAAGACATTTGAAAACGTGGTGCTTCTTATCGTGATATGCCTAACTTGGTTAAAAATCTCATCTTACAGGTAAAGATTAATCCTCTAGAATCTGCTATTTCATGCATCCACTCAGAAAATCTTTCATCAAGTACAGAGAAAAACATCAGGATAATATAAACTAAAGGCTTTCTCGCATGATTACTACGAATCAAATTCTGAGAACCACAACTCCTCCTCCCCTGAGGTCTAGTCAGTCTGAATATCTAGCTAGCTGTACATGTATAGGTACGGTCGTTGATAGTGAACATAGTATAATAAACCTCTGCAGGACTATATATGGCAAAGCCTAGTACCAAAAATGGGAGAATTATATTTTGGTTCTTATTAAAAAGCAAAGGAGAGTTGTTTCTGTTGACTTCTCTTTTAAGGGTTTAAAATCAATTGCCAAATGAACCTTTATAAATATAATAGTTGGTTGCTGAAAACAATATTTCAATGAAAAATGAGGACTTGTATCCTTTTTTGAATTTTAATTTATGAAGGTATCATAACATTAAAAACTGGTAAAATTACGGTTGTAAGCTCTCTCATCCAGACGAAGACGAAGAGCGCCTTATCACACACCTAAGTGTTCGATAACTCTGAGCTGATATAAAGTCAGTTAAAGGGCAGGATAAACTACTAAGGAGATTTTATTAATTAAGGGTGTTAATACTGTGAAGAATAAATCCTTAAAGGGGCAAAGTATTGTATAATTTAGTATCAAAAATGCTTATAAGTGATATTGGCTTAACTCCAGCTATTCAAAATGCTTTTAATGAAAAATTAGGAGTAATTTTTGCCCTAAAGTAACATCCATTTTATTGTGCTTGTCATTTCCAATAATGGGTTGAAATTAACGAGTTTATTCAATAAATACAGAAGGCACGCATCCGTAGAAGATATGGCAAATCAAGTAACCTACTCTGATGAGAAACAATAGATTTGGCATTTCTAAAGCTTAAACGCAGCTATCTTTGTATCATTACGGATTTAAATTAGGAGGTCTCTTTTATGGAAACTAAGGGATAGTTTCAAAACAAAATATCAGAAAAACGTGCCAAAGCTGCAATAAATAAGGGAAAAATCGGAAGAATGTAAATAAAATAAACGATATAGAAAAAAAAGACTAGTGCAGAATAAAATGGGCAATTTCAAAGCTCAAAAAATGAGATATGGGTATTAATAGCTTTAGGTTCGAATTAGTTCTAGAGCAAGCATCTTTTATGGACAAACTTACAGGGATAGATCTGAAGTAGATACTTACAATTAACAACCAAAAACACGTGTAGAACATAATAAGATATCTTCTAGGGAATTGACTATTAAGTTTCAGATGTTGAATAAAGAAAGCATTTTTCACGGACATTATATCAGGATTGGAGTACATACGCCTTATTAAAAATGTCTTAGAAAAAACCACCTAGTTAGCCACATGAAAAAAGAATGAAGACTCAGGTAGACAGTTTGAAAGTGTGACTATTGGGATGAGGTATTCTCGTACGGAAATGCAAATAATTGATAAATGAAACCAATCTTAAAGAGATGACATGAATGGAAGCAGTGAAATAAATAAAAATAAAATGATAATGTAAAAGTTCGAATGTACTTTGAGTAAATAACGGGAAAAAATCAAAATCTTTTGTGAGGAAATCTTAAATCATGAACTTATTTGTTAAAAGAGAAAAAGAAACAAAAGGGAAGGGCAAGGCAGACAGAATAAAAAGATAAAAAAAACTTGATTAGCAAGGGAGATCTATTAATTTTAATATAAATATATATAACTAGATATATTCCTATTGCTTTATTATCTGAAATTCAAAGATCTGCGTTGTTTGGTAAGTGTTCTATAGCTTGTTACGCATTATAAAATCAACTCTTTGACTGAAAAAGAACTAGAGAAAATTTGAAATAATCCCTATTCCTTAATGGCTTAAGCATTTTTTGCTGGAGTTCTATTTCAATTGCAAATTGTTTTAATGCCATAGCCTAGGCACTTGTAATTCACTGCTTTTCAAGAGATCGTACCTAAGATATATTGCTGTAATTTTTGCTAATATTAACCAAAAATAGATAGAATGCAAAAATACCAAAACAAGATTCTCTAGATTTGTTCGCTTTGTCACTTCTTGAAGTGGCAAGAGAGAAAACTTAAATTATCTGCCTTTTTTAGATTCCTACTTCAGGTTTTTCTAGGGACAGAGTGACAGAGCAGAATTAGCCTACGTCAAACTGATGTTTTTCATGTCAGCAATAACAATGATTGGATCTTTGAGATTTTTAATGATAATGATACTTACAGCAGGAGAGGTGTAGAGAACAGGCCTTGCAAAATGTTGTGGCCTAACGCTGCTAGATGTCTGTGCAACGGAGTACATCCAGTTCATACCAGACGCAGCCTAAAACAGTAAAAGGCAAGGCAATAAGTCAGGGTCAGATAAAGCAACATAATAATGCCCGAGTCTATTGAATTTTTATGTTAATGTACTTGCTAACTTCGATACTCCTGGTCTTTTAGCAACATTATTAATTGTATCTGATAGACGCAGCTAGAAGCCCTTGCTTTCCTTTCTTTTTGCCATACGCCTTCAACTATTTACTACTGATCTAAGGCTATCGATCTCACTTCATTGGAAAAATTAAAGTAATCCAAATTCACATTAATTTTAGCTCTTCAAGGGGGTCACACTTCCAAAATACTATTTCTCCATATATTATTTTCTTTTTCTAACATTCGGGCCACTGTACGCAAAACCAAGCTGATGGGCAGAGAAAGGCAAGTAAACAATAAATGCTTAAGCTACAAAAATCGACTAAAAACCATTTCTGAATATGTACCTACGATAAGAGATGTGAAACATAAGTTTTTCATATGGTAGAAGAAAATTCCATATAAACCTTATGTCTATACTTTGCTGGATAAAGAAAAAACTTTCTGCAAACTTACATCTGAGGCTGCAGGAGCTTGTCTTCCATCCTGGCTTCTAACTTGCTGCCCACCTAGTTGCTGCCCACCGGGTTGATGTCCTCTAACATGCTGCCCGCCAACGTGCTGGATTCCGGCCGGTTGTGACTGCAAAGGCTGCTGCAAACCTAATGTCAGTAGAAACACCGCAATATATATTAGTAAATTGCATTAAGCCTTGCCTTTGTCTTCAGGGTAGTTTGTTAATAGTTATTTATGGAGCTGTCTAGACAAGAGTCGGCATCTTGTCTGACAGATTGCATCAAAAGTTTTTTAAACGTGATTTAACAAACTGAAAAGAACTTTAATCGTCTGCGACTTCTCAAAGTTCGATAAGTGTCGGATAAATATGGGAGGCATACGGTAGATAATAGCCAATAGAGGATGGAGGAAATATCAAGAGTGCTTGATAAATATTTGGTTCGCTGATACATCTGATTTAAAAACACAATGCTACATATTGACTTGGCCTAAGCAGGGAGCCTGAGTGATCTGTCCTTTACAGAGATGCCACACATTCACAGCGTCTTTATTTCATATTCATTAAAGTGAAATTAGATTTCTTATGTTCCTCAGGTTTCGTATTGAACTAGGCCATCGGTCAAACATCAAGCTGTTTTCAACGATTCTCAGCTTGTATCAACGTAGTATCTTTAGAAAAAAGTCCCCCTTACCGTAACTACTAGCAGGATACTGCTGGTGTGGCTGTTGCATATTTTGTTGTTGTGGCTGGGCTTGTTGTTGTTGTGGTAAACCCAAATGCTGATATTGCCCTGGCAATTGACCACCATGTCTTTGCTGTTGTGAAGATGGTTGCGATGACAACGCATTCACATCTGATGGACGTTGATTGATCATCTGCGTTCCAGGTGGACCTTGCACAGGAGCACCCTGTGGTTGTTGCTGCATCTGCCATGCCTGCTATCAAAGGATATTTGCATTAGACTCGTGTAATACGTCTTACATTTTGCTATTAAATTATTTTGCTTGGCGCTCGATCGCTCGGTTTTAAGTGTGCGCAAGCGTGGTCAATAGTGAAACTGAGCAGTGACATCACGCAGCAGGATGATTCCATATTAATAAAAAACACATTGAACAAACATTAGTTACTCGTTTCATATTAGTTATTGAAGGTATTGATGTTTATTTTTACAAATGAGCAAGGTTTATACATCCAAATGTCCTGAAATTTAACTGGAAAATAAAATGCGACATTGCTGAAAATATCAGGGCACAATGGAAATGCCAGGAATGGTAATTGAAAAGGGCATAACAGGGCAGGGGTCAAACTAACGGGGTTGGTAATGAAATTATTAAGCATGAGAGAATAAAACATGACAAGGCATGATGTAGAACGATAGGATAAGAGGGAACACAAGACGATGTGGCAATGCGGGGCATCATAAATATGCATAACTATGCACAGATGAAAAAACAAAAATAAAGATACGTAATCGATATCAAAGCTCAGATACCTGCATTGGTCCGGGAGGTACCTGACTCTGATACTGAGGTTGCTGTTGGGAATGTTGTTGAGGTTGTTGTTGTTGTTGGTGCCGCTGCTGTGGTTGCAACTGGTTCAAACCAACTGGCTGATTTTGCATTGGGATACCAGTTTGTGGCACTGCACTGCCGACAGGCACTGGAGCATGTGATGGCATTCCACCTTGTTGCGTCTGCCATGGAGGCACTGCAGGTTGTTGCACTGGCATCGCAGGGTTTGCCTGCATACCACCCATAATGTTCTGTGGCACCGCTTGTGAAGGTATAGGCTGCTGCGGAGGAGCTTGTGTAGTTGGGAGTTGTCCGTAAACAGCAGAAGGCAGAGCCTTGAATAGAAATGAGGCAATGAATAAATTTTGGATTCAAGGTGAATATTCGGGTTCAATTTATGCCGTTTATTTGTTACTTTAAGTTATTTGTTGTCTCTGAGGAAGTTCTGAATACCAACGCAAAATATTTGTATATCTACTCCTATGTTTTAATGTATGTCTTCTATTTTCAATCGCAAATCGCCTTGTTCGCGTTGTTTTTTCGTTATTTTAATATTGATCGACACTCATCGAAATGAATTTTTCGATCTAGACAACGGCCTATTATCGTGGACATCCCTTTTTCGCAATTTTCACGCCTAATTGTCCACAGTATGACGCCATATTGTTAATTGTGTATGACAAACCTGATTGGCTGGTTGAGCGGGTGGTATTTGCTGTTGTTGCTGTTGTTGGGCTGGCCCAGTCGATGCCGATTTAGTTTTAGCCATTTGAAGTACTGACTGCATATGCTGGTAATACTGCTGGTAATACTGGGCGTATGCTTTTGCTTGAGATGCCAATGTTGCCGCATCTTTGCTTCCAGGCGCCGACTGGAATATAAGAAAGAATTTTGACATCACAGCCATACAATGCTAAACAATAACACATTTATTTTTTTATTAGAAACTCGATGCATTTCTCAAGTTGCCATCAAACTTATGGCGTTTTAATAAGAAATGTTTCTTATTTCCAGGGCCAAAAATAGTCCCATCGTTTTCAAGTTAAACATTTTAGGGTCTGAACCATCTACAATAACATCATGTCTACACCATTAATATCATTAAGTGTTACGTTATCTTCAGATCAGCCAATTTAATGGAACCAAAGTCAAAGGAACAAAAGATTTTGAAACGTTTAAGACATTGAAAGTTTCTAGTTTCTTAGATTTTCTTGAGCCTAGTACTAGAATTTCTTAAACTTTTGACCAACAGAGTTCTAGTTTTTATGAACTAGATTCTTTTAAAAAATTAACGTCTATGCTAAACAATGCTTCAGCTTTTTCATTCAATGTAAAGTGCTATAGATCTATATGAGCAATCGAGGTTATAAGAACTTACAGGCTGTTGGCTGATAGCTTCATGCTGTTTTGCAAGTTGCTGAAAAATATAAGCAAAAAAATTGGTGAAATAAAAAACGTCGTTATAAGGAGAAGTTGACCGATAAAAAAAGCGAATGACAACAAAAAAACAGGGCATTAACATATAAAAAAGCAATGATAAATATATGGGAATATATTTTGAAGTTAAGAAAAGGAATATATGAATATAATAAGGAAGTCGTAAGACAAGAAATAAAAGAAATATCTTTCCTAAAACTAAAGCTGTTTTGACAGTGATAAATTTCATGAACATAGAGCAGTATTTGTTGCATTATCACTTATAAAACTGCAATCGTTTAAAGGTATTTCTAAAACTTTTACACACTTGGCCTCTGTCAGGCAGCAAACCAAGATTAAACGGCATTAAAACCTGCTACATTACCTCATAGTACTGTGCATATTGCTGAGCCGCAGAGGCAGCAGCGACATATGCATCCAGCTGTGATGATGTTTGTTGTGCGGTTGCGTTGCCCTGTGCTTGGCCTAAGGCGGGCTGCTGAGATGCGACTGGTGGCAGCCCCTGCTGAGTATCAAGTGGGCCACCAGCAACTGGCATTATGCCACCTGCTTGCATTGAAGGCATTTGAAAGGCTGGCATTCCTGGCATGGATGGAATAGATACAGCAATGTTCGAAGAAGCACTGGTTACTACAGGAGCTGATGTGGGCAGGTAAGCGCTTGGTTGATGGCTTTGCGGGGGATAACTTGGTGGCTGTGCCTGCATTGGTTGCATATGGCCAACGCCTGCTGATCCTGGTCCAGGCATCACTGGTTGATGCTGCTGCTGCTGCTGCTGCGGTTGATTAGGTAGCTGCCCTACAGCAGGCGCTAAATATGGAGGTGCTTGCACTGGTGGCTGTTGTGGTCCAGAAGGTGGTCTTGTGAATGGTTGCTGTGGTTGGAAAGCTTCATGCTGTGAGGTAGGAGGGGCATGTTGAGGCTTTTGTTGTTGCCATGGAGGCTGAGGGAAACCTCTGTCTTCTGGCTGGTTGCTGCCGAATGGTGGTTGAAAAGGTGCTGGCTGCTCAAGATTGGGTGCACCAAAGGGGGCTCTTTGAAAATCACGGTATGGGGGAGGTTGCACTTCATTTCCCTGCATAAATAATATCATATAAACATGATGTATGATATAATGGGCTTATTAAAAAATTCGTTCGTCGAATGCAGCCTGAGTCAGCATTACATTGATTGTGACATTACTTTATACGTACTTAGCACGAATGGTTTAATAAGGGAATTAGATGTGACGAAATGCAAGTGCAGCTTTAGCATCTAAGAGCATCGCAAGTTATTTCAAATTTGAAGCCGGTGAGCACAATACCTATTGTGGAATACTCGATTATTAAGATTATGGTTATCTTTTATAGTGTTGCATACCTGGTTCGCTGGCGGAGGTGGGTGCCTGTCCGGTGGGTAACCACCTTGAAAATGACCAGGTGGACCTTGATCTGGTGCAAATCCCGCTGCTTGCTGACCCTCCTGTCTCGCATCAAACGGAGGTCTTGGCTGCCTCCTGTCATCCGCCGGCAAATCAAACGCTTGATCTCGAGGTGGTGGCGGTCCCCTCTCACCAAATGGTGGTCTGTATGGCTGACGCCAATCATCCGGTCTGAAAGGCTCGACATCATCCCGGTACGGTCTGTCTCTTTTTCCTGAATTGTCCCTATCTTGGTTAATATCACGCCGATGTTCATCATGACGCCTTGAACCAAAAGGCTCATTTTGATCCCATCTTTCGCCTGAGTGCGGTTCTTTAAATCTCCTGTCATGTTCTGGTTCATTCCACGGTGGTCTTTCTTGAAAATGTGCGCGTTGATCCTGTATAAATAATAAAACCATAGCGTAAGTGCATAACTTGAAACTACAATCAGTTTCGAACAGAGAAAAAACAAGATTTTTTAACTCTCTTCCCTCGTGTTAATGTCAGTTATGATTTAGTTAAGATCAACATGGACGATGCGGGAGGGAGGGGGGAGGTGGAGTTTATGCCTATGTTAATGCTTTTTCATGAGCTCCAACATTTAATATAACTAAGAGACTCACGTGCATGTCACGGGGCTCATTAGGCCTCCCTCTTGGTGGAGAGCGCCTGTGCATCCATCCATCATCTGGCCCTGGAAAATGAAAGATTCTACATTGTAGAAGGCAAGGAAATTGTAAAAATTAAATTATATAGATTGTTTCCCTGGCTATTGAGTTCTTTGAAAAAAAATATTAAGAAACTTGGCTCTACGTTCCAAAAAGTAGAATAACATAATTTGCCTTTTCAGTTTAATTTAATTCCGTTTACTTTGTGCTTTCCTTTAATATCGTTACGTTTTATGTAATTTTTAGTCTGTATCTTTTTATTTCAATATCGGCAGGGCCTAATTTGTGAAGCAGATTTTTGAACCAATTTGGCTCGGTGTTTTTATAATGGAAAATGAAAATTAATAATAATAAGAAGGTAAAAATTAGGAAATAAAAAGGAGCCTAGCTCCAAATAGCAACAATGGAAAAAATACCAAAATCTTCTTTGAAATATTTTCATTAATAAATCAGTTTTAAAATTTGTCTCTATTGTTGCATTCTTTGATGAATAAAATATTCCTTGCAACATTGATACTAAAATAAATGCTGGATACTGTCTTACTTGGTGGTGGGCCTCTTTGACTATCTGGTCCTAAATGCGGGTCTCTGCTTCTAAAATTGTCACCTTGAAAGTCTGATCTGTGTGACCTCCTTTCGAAGCCGTCCAATGGCGCAGAAATCTGCGGGTAAATACGATAGTGGAAAAATAAAAGAATAGAACATATAATAGAATATAGATTATAATAGAGAATAAAACTGAATAGAATAGAACAAAAAATAACAGAATAGAATAGAATAGAATAGAATAGAATAGAATAGAATAGAATGGAATAGAATAGAATAGAATAGAATAGAATAGAAAAGAATAGAAAAGAAGAGACTAGAATTTAAGCTTTGAATTTAAATCAAAATTCAACGATGAAACGTCTTCAATGTTTAAGATTACCTGTGGATCCCTTGGATGATCCCTTTCACCATGGAAATAATGAGGCGGAGGGTGGCGGTCAAATTCTTCAGAGTCTCGTTGTTTCAAATCCGGTCGACGATGATGAGCATCACGCCTGTTTCTGTCAAAATCACCCCTGTCTGCATCTCTGTCTCTTCTGTCTTCATCCCACAACGTCCTACGCTGCCTTCTTCCATCTTCTGGTGGTGGCTCCTTCTGCATAGAATCCTTTGCAGGCCTAGGATCGTCGGCCCACATGGGTCTCGGTCCCTCGAGGGATCTATCCGGAGAATGTTTGCGCTCGGGCGAATGGCGGCGTCCCGGTGAATGGCGGCGTCCTGGTGAATGCCGTCGTCCTGGCGAACGGCGTCTGTCTGGGCTACCACGGCGTCTTTCTTCTTTTTCTCCTTCTTTTTGATGCAAATTAGTTTGCCTTGGCGGCTGTCTACCCGCATCATCCTGTTTTATATTTTCAGGACCACCGGGTCTTGGTTCTACTCCCTTGAAGTTAGATGGTACAGGTACTCGTGGTCCAGGGGGTCTCTGAAAGCGCATATCGGGATTTCTGCCTCTTAAAAGATGTTCAGGAGGGCCATGGGGTCTTTCGGCAAATGGCTCGCGTGGCCGTGGACCCCTTAAGGCAATGGCTGGTCCATCACCAGGAAACCTCGGTCTTTCAGGTCGCATGTTCCCCATTGGTTGCGGACCTCTTCCTTCAAAAGGCTCAGCAGGCCCTGGCAAATTAATTAGAGATTGAGGTGTTCTGGCATTTGGAGGGTGAATAAAGCCCCTCGGGGGCATTGGTCTCATAGGACCTCTAGGATTCATCATTCTTGGAAATCCTCTTCCTTGTGGTCCATCAGGTGGACCAGGAAAGTTATTAGCAGTGTCAATATCAAGAAGACTTCTTGGCGGTCGAAATCGCGGATGGCCAGGAGGAAACCTCGGTGGGAATCCTTGTTGATGCAACGGTCTAAAGGGGGGTCTTGGACCAGATGGGCTTGGCAACAGTCCCTCCATCTTTTGAGTTTCGGGAACAACCGGCTGTTGCAGCATTTGGCCTGTATTTGGCTTCATTTTTTCTGGAGAGTCAGTTTTTGATTTGCTTTCTTCTTTTATTGGAGGCGTGCCAGTAAAAGTTGGTTTCTGAGATGATCCACTGGCTGCGCTTTTTGTGGCCTAAAAATGTAGTTTGCCTTATATAATGTATTCTAATTAAACAAATGATGATAATGCCTTTTATAGAGAAATGGCTTGTTATTTAAAGAGTTGTGTTTAATTGCGCTTTATTGTCTGAAACTAGCCAAATGTGTTGTTATTGCATGGATTTCTCTGAAATTATCAGGGATATCATTCCATGTCATTGAGGCAGGGAAGCAACGGTTAAAACCCTCATCCTTTACACTTCAATTTGACATCAACGGTACCCAGGAGTGTAGTTATGAGAACCATCTCTGGCTGTGCCACGCCATTTGCAATTTCACAAGAGATTGGATCTAATTGAGGTCAGAAGAATAGCTTCTGGCTAGTAACAGTCTGTAAAACACAGCTTTCAAACATTCAAACGCCTTTCAATGCCTAGCCTAACCTATTATCAACACCCTAGCTAACTTTAACTTAAACTCACAAAATGATTTGATCAATAAGAAGATTTGAACAGTATGAGAATAAAACTAGGCTGTAATGTTCTGTTCAAATATTGTTTGAATAAGACTCCATATGGAAATTTATTAGTCAATGAAAGCTTACAATTTTTTGAGAAGACTGGCCTCCAAGAAGAGTAGCAGCCAGGCGGCCTGGTGAGCTAAATGAGAGTCTCATTTTTCCACCATTGATTTCAGCTCCATCCAACTTCTTCCAGAGCATTTCTGCATCTTCTGATGTTTTGCAATCAATAAGTGCATAATTGCATTGCTTGCCAGAAGTTTCGTCAAATGGTATCTGATCGTTAAATAAAAAAGTTACAGTTGTGACCTTGTCAGCCTGGATATTGTTTTGTTGGGCAGGCGCCCCGTTGTTGTTGTTATTCTAGAAGCTAGAACACGCAAAATGGTGTCTTTCTTTGAGTACTCTGCAAAACCTTTACAACAGAATATTGGGTTTTTATGAAAGATTGCCAAAGTTTGCTGAAATTCAACTTATTTAAGCAGTTAATTAGTGTGGGCATTCAAAAAGGATTTTCATTCATTATATCGCAAGGAGAAAATATTCGAACTCAAAATACAGATAGGAAGTATTATGCAACACACTTCAGGGAAATCATTTCAGTTTTATAATAGATCTAAGACACGGTATAATATTTGGTTCAATTTAAGAATGACCCGACTCTGTTACCATCCACAACTATAAGGGAAGGAATAATTTAAATTTCTCTGTTCTAGTATAGCTGCATGATACACAATTATCACAGTTAACTAGATGTCAAGCAAGTTTGATGTAAAGGTTCAAACAAAGATCAAGGTCAAGGTCAAGGTCAAGGTTAAAGGTTCAATATCAAAATCAACATTGAAGTCAAAGATTCTAGCCCCTTGACTACTTTAACATGTACATAAAAAACAGTAACAAGAGACTCGCATTTACCTTGCAAAACGGCACATGGCAATGCTGGCTAACAAGTTCCTCAATCTGCTCACTTTTTGTACCAGGGGGGAACTGAGTGACATAAAGTGTCTGTGACTGCAAATCATAGTACTCATTTAATCCTGGATTGGCTTTGTCCACTCTCAGATTTTTAAATTTTACTCCAAGAGTTTCTACTGCCTTGTCAACTGAACCTTTATATGTGTACTCCACAAAACCATATCCTTTACTCTGTCCTGTCTTTTCACTCCGGACCAAGATGACCCTCTCAAGCTCACCGACAGTAATAACCATATTTCTAAATTGCATGGCTGTGTAAAAATATGGAATGTTTCCAACAAAGAACAGAAATTCACTTTGAGAGTATCCAGCTTGTATGAGATTGCCTTTGAAATATTTCCCTTTGAGGTAGGACAATACTTTTGATGCTTCATCTTTATTTATTAACAATACATGGGCTAGAGTAAAAAGAAATAATTATCAAAGCAAAATGTTAAATTGATGACAGGGGCATACAAACATTTTGGAAAGTGGGGGAGCAAATTGAAAAGGGGGCATTGTCTTGTATGATAAAAGGGGAAATTTCCCAATGAAATAGGGCACTTACATAATGAGACAAGGCACTGTCGCAATAAACAGTGACATTTGTATGATGAAAACAGGCAACTTTTAGACTAAAAAGGGGCACTTTTACCTACAGTTTTCCTACATTTTTCCCACAAAAGCCTCCATATTGACACTAAAACCAATTGCAAATTGATCCAAGATAGTAAATATAAAATACAAAGAATCCTTACCTACACAAGTATTACTAATGAAAATGTAGACCACATTGAATCCTTTCAATAATGTTTGGGACAACTCCTGAAAAAAAACCATTTGATGATTTTCAGTAGATCAAAAACATGAATGAATTTAAGAAACTGTGATACTGCAAGAACACACAAATGAAAATAGAAATAATATATTTTTGGCTAATATTTTGCCTTAGGATTCAGGGTCTTATTCCAGGCCAGATTGGAATATTTGCCACACACACACACACACACACAGACAAGTTTTCAAAACAAGAGGTACAACAACTCTTTACATAATTATTTTATCACTGATGTTTTTATGATATTATATCAAATATTTTAATAATAATTCACTTTTGAGAATCTCAGGGTTATTCTTCAATTTACAAAGTCACCGATGCACACATCAAATGGCCAGTTTGCAGAGTATGGTAGATCTTGACAAGATCTTGGGTGTGCCAACAGTACCACACCTCAGATGCAGGTGCGCAAAAACCATACAAAAATCATCAGGTATGCCACCACACTATGGGTAGCACTGCACAAACATAACAACTTCAAATTATGAGGGGCGCCCAGATTGGCTTTCTTAGGCATTTAAGAATTATCTTGGGTGCGCCATTGCCATACACTGCATTCTGGATAAAAGGGTTTTATTTACAATAACATAATTTTATGTAATTTTGCCCCACTGTATTGGCAAGGTGCTGGCATCTGCAAAGCAGGAGGGTAAACTAAATTTCTCAGTTCAAGTGAAAAACAAACGGATAGACCTTTTCTTAATTTACCTGTGTAGTCACAGCTACTTTTGATCATTTTTGAGCATCCAATTCTGAAAAGCCTGCAGACAGCTATGCAGGCAAGAGAATACAGGTGGCAGTGCAGGGTGCGTTCCATGAACTACATGCTGGAGATCTCTGGCTTAGAAATTCTGCCAAAACAGTTAGTGACATGTTTTTTCTATTGTTTTCTGGCATACCCTCTGGCATGCACATTGCATTGAATGCAAACTTGTCCCTACAATTTACATATGGCAAATTTTTTTTCCATCAGTTTCCACACAGAATGGCGAAAGAATGCCATTAGGGTTCATGCTAAGGTTCTTTTAGCCTTGGTCCAATGGAATGCTCTCTGGGGACAGACAAAAAACGAATCTATTTCTGACAACCCCATTTTTATATCTAATCTTTCTATTCACAGAGCATTGTGGCTTTCCCAGAAGATTAAGCGTAAAACTGAGTTATAAGAAACAGATCAGTGGATCCGACAGACAACATTAGATTTAAACGTTGATACCTCATTCGATGTTCCAGGTGGAATTCCTGTGATTTGAATCCTACGCCGATTATGAAAAGAATTCTTTGACTCTTCAATTGCCGTCTTTTTATCGCTTTCTTTTGGCAGTGGTAGCTTGCTGGACAAAACTCCAGTAGGCCCTTTCGCTTGCTGCTCACCCCCAACTGCCTTTGAAGATGTTTTAGTTGTTGTTCCTTTTTCAGTAGCAACCATTTTGAAACAGAACAAAGATTAATGTTCAGCCAGACTTTCGTTCATCCGCCATCTGCATCACTTCAGCACAAGCCACATTGAACCTCGGTTTCGCATCTCAAATTGAGGATGGACGGGGGCGAGGCATTGTTTCTCTGGGGGCTGGGGGCTGGGGGCTGACCACTCGATAAGGATGTCGCAAAGGATATGCTAAGAAATAAAAGGAAGTTTGGGCATGCGGGAAATTTGTATATTAAACATAGCTATTGAGTAATATAGCGGCGAGGGAACTTATCATGTTGAACGTGTAAGTTAGCAGCTGTTTTAGTTCAAAAGACATCTAGCCCCCTAGCCTGGCTATTTAATACCACTCCTGCATCTCCATGTTATTCTATTTACTTTATTATCACCTTGAATTACTTTTTTCCCTTTTTTTGTAGTTACTAACATTCTAATGAACATTGTGCGTAATGCCAATAACTCGGTTTTGTACCATAACAATAGATCTATTCATGTAATTATTAACTTTATATTTTTTAATTTCATTCTAAATAGTTGTAAAGCCTAAATTAGCTTGCACGTAGTTTTTATGTATATAGCTATTTCATACTGGCCTACTGAATATAATTTGATAATTATTATTATCATTATTATAACTATAATTATAATTATTTTATTGTAAACCCAAGCTTGCCAGTTACAAATTATCATGTAATAGTGAGATTTGTAGAGTGAATATAAATGAAATGTTTCCATTATTATTATTATTAATATAGATAAATTGAAACTGGAAAACTGCGCCTGGATCTGGCACCCAGGGTAGGGGTGGATGGATCCAAAAAAGCAGGGTAACATCTAGTTTGCAAAGTCATAATGTGTGGCGTTTTCGTAACAAAAATCAAGAGCTGAGTATTTCGACGATTATGCATGGGAGTAGCTGTTAATGAATTTGGTTTTCAATAGAGCATCATCACCCCTCATAATTATACAATATTCCAAGTCCATCATCTGCGAGCGTTTAACATTTATTCTTGAAAAGGGGTACTGCAAACTAGGATAGGCCACTGTTATTTTATTCTTCTAGATAAAGCTTTAACTCAAGTAGCGAAGCAAAGTATTCTAACTAGGTCTCATTGGCAGCCTTGAAGAAGAAATGGATCTAAACAGCTATTTGAAAGATAATTCCGTTGGTAAGTAAAAATTTTGGGACAAAGTACTGCGCATAAGCTTTACTAAGTAAATAGGAAACCAGTATTTGGAGCGCATATTCAAAGGCAGCACAGTTACTAAAATGCAGAAAACCTAACATTGAAAAGCTGGTAAAGCTATGACAGGAAAAATCAACATTGGGGACAAAGATAGGACCTCTAATTCTATAGAGTACCCCTGGTGACATGAGGTTAGGCGAAATAAAGGCTTTATAAGATGAATAAAATTTTTGATTGGCTAAAACATCAAAGTTGATACAAAAAAATCAGATCCAAAAATAATTCAATAAAGCATCAGGTCTCTATATTTCTTCCGTGTAGTTCTAACTAATAGAAAATCTCACAGATGTCGTTACTTGTAGTGAGTGGGATCTGTTATACGAATGACCAGAGTGACAAAGGCAGATGAGATTTGAATCTTGCAGCAAATTGAGAGGGCAAATCTGGAAACAGGTTAGAACCAGTCAATTTTTCAACATCGTTGATACTCGCTGTATATTGGAGTAGATTCGTCTGCCAATCGTGCATCTGAAACGGTTTGGTATTAAGGTTATAAATACGGTAAGTAGCGACTAGAATCAATAAAGATTATAAACAGTTGTAACCAGTCTCTCAACACATGTGATTTGTATTATATTGTTCACATTGACACAAAGAACACAAGAAGATACAATTACTGTGTCTATCATGATTGGAGCGTGCATTGGGTCTTCCAAGGAACCTACCATAACAGGCACTTATACATTCCAAATCATAAACAGAACAAAAAAAAGGAAAGCAAACAAAACTTTAAGTTATGACTAGCATTTGATGTCCAGCATTGATGCATGTAGGTAGGGAAGGTAGAATTCTCGTTATAATGCTCATGTAGAAAATTTTAAGTGAAAGAGGTATTTTCCCCACAAGATTACGATAGAAGACATGTGAACTAGGAGTTGATGCTTGAAAACTTTAGATAATCACAAAACAGGGATGCTGGTGCATATTTTCGAGTGATAGTGCCATTTAAGATCATGTTGGTGCTCTCTAGAAGTCGATGAAGCTTATAAGATAGCCAAGGTTTGTGATGAGGATAATAGCCAGTAGAATACAAGTGCAATAGGCATAGGTCGAATAGCAAATAGCCCCTTATGCCGTCAACAAAACATCTCGTCAAAAAGTGCAGGGCTGCAGTCCTCCCACCTCCCCGGCTCCAGCATGCTTGCAAAAAAGGATGTTTCTAATGCAGAAAGGTAAATAACAGCTCTGTATGATGATGTTTATATCAGGGCCTGTGAAAGAAAATAAGAGTGATATAGGAAAGATAAAAATAATAGAAAAAAAATAATTACAAAGTTTTCGATACCTTGCAAACTGGTTCTTGGTTATGCGGAAAAACAAAGGCTAAAGATTCGAGTTTTCCACTGCATCCTTTGACACTGTCAACAGACTTCACAGTTGTATTACATCGAGTAATGATTTTGTAAAAATGTGTTGGAATCGCAGGGGACATTCCCTGACTACCTGTCCAACTAAAAAAGGAGAAATATTTAGTATCAACATTTTTAATTAGACCCTAGGAAGCATTTTCGTCATATTTTTGCTGTTATTCACAGCCTTTCTTTGCGGTTTCACACAGAAAAGTAAATTAATAAATGACTCTTTCACCTCTTAACATCAGTGTCTTTATCTCTGAATCCATCTCCATCACCATCAAATATGGAACCAGCCATTATTTGCAATGAACCAAACTTTTTTGCCCAAATTCTGATAACATCTTCGATTTTTTGCCACAGTCCTAAAGAAAATATGAAATTGTAATCCTTTTTGCCACTTAGAGCTTTGACAAACTTCCGGAGATTTACGGCAAACTACAGATGTCGCATCCATTTTCGGCATGTGCACACATCATCGTAATTAATTTCGTTTCTTGACCGTCGTAAACAACAGTGTTTACCCTCAATGTCAACTTAGTCAATAGAAAAAACTATTGACTATGATGTGAATAATGCTTTAGTTCGTTGTCTGCTTTGATGGTGGGATGAAAATCAAACAATTTAAAGGTGAGATAATCACACTATTAACAGGGAGTGGCTGAGAACATTGAACGAGACTGCTTTAGAGGAGGAGGGCTGGATTAAAAGTGTCATTACTGAGAAGAGAACAAATCAGGATCGAAAGCAATACCTGTTTCAGAAAGGGCAAACAAAGTTAAAGTAAAAACTTACCAAATTTTCCCACAAAGAATACACTTTGTGGTATCGAATTACTGAGAAGGTACGTGTCTTGTTGTGTCATATGGTCAGAGAGAAAATCAGCTAGAAAAAGAGAGTAAAGCTTTATAATCGTGCCAATCGTAAAATAGGTTAGGTTGGATTCAGTCTTTGCAAAGAAAGTTTTAGCATCCAACTACACGGGGCCTGCTACGAAGCGTTTAATGTCCATCCACATGAGCTAAATCCAGGTAGGTTCAGATTCATCAGCTAACAATCTACTCTATTTTCTTCATAATTACACGTGGGATCGGATCAACAGATGGTAATCCATTTTAGGATCACATTCGGATGGCATCTTAAGAAATATCAAACGAATATGGATAAAAGATCAAAATGAGATCCATTACGATTTGCAAGGTCTCGTATAAACATAAGGCCAGCCCGTATAGATCGGCGCGCAAAGCTATGTACATTAAACAAAGTCAGTAAAAACGCAAAACAGCGCAAAACATGATGATAATTGGTTATTACTATACTATCAATATTGATATATTCTAATACTTTTGTCAATCATAGAAGACAATTTTTATAAATATACACTAGCAGAGCTTTCCCTTTTCTGTGCTGCCATAAAAACTAAAACTACGCCAATGATTGCGGCGCTGTGTTTGCTAAGAGCAAGATACCTTGGCTAAAAGTCCTGTCCTGTTAATCGAAGACATAGCAAAGTTGAGATGGTTGCAGTATTGATGACTCGTTGCTTTGTGCAAGACTTGATGCTATGCTGACTTATTAGAACTGCTTTTGAACCTAGGTCCCTACCCAATAGTGATATACTGTATTAGGAACGTTCTAACAATCTGATCTATTTTGAGCTTTGCATCTTTCCTTCAAATTTGTTCTAAACTCAGACAAGCAAGTACTCATAGTCGAACTTTCTGATTGATTCTTTTTACTCGCTTTTTATGGCCCCTATTTTTGTGTTTTGAATATTTTAATGGTGATAAACGAGAGATCTTGATAAATCCAGAAACAACTCACAGGCCGGAACAAGCTGTCTTCGCGTGAAATTTTGACTTGAGTAGTTCGCGCATGTTGCTGTCTCGTTAAACTTGAGTCGTGGGTCTCGACGCAGGCAAGGTTTTGCAGGATTGCCATTAAGATGCTAAAAGAAATGAAGAGCTTCAACAAACAAGAAAACTGTTGGAAATTGCGAAAGAAACAACGGGCTCAAAGACGAAGGGCGCGAGGTGCATCCCCACACGAGGCACCAATGTTTAAAAAAGCCTAATTCAAAGGCGCGCTATAAAACAATGAGAAAAATAAATTACCGTGGCTGTTAGTTTATACCCGACAAGCAACGGAATTCGCAATGATGAGCTGTAAGCTGTTACGAAATTCTTTTGAACCAAAAGGCAACCATGTTTTCCAGCACCACCTTTCGGGGCACCCAAGGGTAAATTCTGCTGCAAAGAGTTTTTACCTAAAAGAAAAATGGCATCTCGGAATGGAAAAACACGATTTTCATTTCAGTAAGTCAGCACTTTAAGCAAGGTAAAGTAAACAGGCGATATATGATACGCAACAATGATACCCCATGGAAATCAAAACAAGGTAAAATAGTGCAAAAATATAAGCTATCTTACGCTGCTGATCACTCAAGTTTAGGTTTGCCATGTAGGTTGAAATTGTCTCCTGTGCGGCCTAAAGGTGGATAAACTCTTAATTGAATTGTGATGTAAGAAAAACGTAAACAAGAATGAAAGCAAGACATAAATAAAGAGGTAGGCAACAAAACCAAAGAATCAACTAACCAGGGAACAAATGAACAGATGAATGATCGAACGAGCAAGTAAAAACTAATAAGAGAACGAGCTAGTGAACAAAAGCATTAGTAGACTGATGAGCAAAGGAATTGATGAAATAATGAGCAAAAAAGAATAAATAAATGAGCAGATGAACTAATAAAAGAAAATGGGAGTGAATTAAAAAATGAATTAGTGAAGTGGCAGGCAAATGAATGCAAGAACAAACGAAAATATCAATGAATTTGAAAATTCAAACTCAATGATAAATGAAATTAATAAAATGACTATTCACAAATTGAGTTGATCCCCTATTTTCATTACGAGATGTAACCGACTTACATTACAGGAAGGGCAAGAAAGTCTTGAGCAGTTATTGGAAGCTGCATTCAGCTGACAAGTGAATTTGCAATTGGTCGAGAATTCGTTTCCATCACTGTTGGATGTGGGTCTTGGAATGGTTGTCGAATTTTTTAGTAAGTGCGAAAGACTGCCATAGGTGCCATTATTTGGTGCTGGCTTTACTTGAAGTATTTCTGCAAGGTTAAATAAAAGGTTTTTTAGGGTTGAGAGTCTGAAGTAAATTCAAGAAAATGGCCATGTTCATCAAAACTGTAAAAGTAATACGTAAAAGGGTATTGTAAAAAGGGTATACAACATTTTGAGTGAAAAGTACTTTTTTGAGACAAGGACTTTGATAGCTATTCTTGATGGTTTTAAAAAGCTGTAGTTATTCATATCGATGAATATATGTCTATATCGAATGCGACACAGGGTTGAAAGGCGTGGCATCGTAAAATCCGTTGTTCAGTGTTAGTAGTTTTATAAAACGAGAATTACTGTTTGCTGTTCAGTATTAAAATTCTCTAGATGTCTTGGCAACAGAGCTGCATTGAATACTAAGCTTGGACAAGATGCTTAAGTTGTTAGTCTTTAGAATTGTAGTTGTTTAATGCCACTGTGACGACTTGTATTTTCAAAAAACATGAATACAATATTTCAAAGGCTTCTATATGCTTGCTACTTTTCTCTGCAGATGAAAAGGTGAATAGAATATCAAGGTGAAAAACGTAGGAAAAAAGAAATTCCAAATTTCGGTCAGTTGGTCCTAAATAAATCAGCTTCTTCTGTGCGAGTTTCTAACGTAGAACAAATTACTGCCTAACTGTTCCACCGGTCTGTAGCTAACGCTTTAGTTACAATTTATCAAAGAATCACTCTTCCAATTGTATTTCAAAGAAATGTGCGTTGATAACGTAGAATATTGACTATTTGTTAAATGATAGAGGGAAAAAACAATAGAATCTCTAATCGTTGAAACATACCAGCAAGCAAATTATAAACTTCAATGTTTGAGAATGGTTCTGCTATTAGGCCACTTTTAAATGCAGGGCCATTCGCAACGAACAGCGCCTGAAAGTGAAAGATAGAAATCTTTACTTCAAAGTAATTGAAAATGTGATTCATTGCTCCAACATTACCAATTCTTGTACCCCCTTGCAATCTGACCATTTGTCTTTGATTTTACTGTACAGCTGTATAATCAACGGGGTGAAAGGGTTAGAAACTTTGAGATAATTATAAAAAAGCTATATCTTAAGAAATTGCATGACTCACTCCCATTTCTTGATAAATGTTATCATATCCATGGGCACCGTTATACGTTGGATTGCAAGCTTGCTTCCTGCAAGAACCAAATCAAATCAAATCGAATCTAATCAAATTTAATTAATGTAGAAAACATAGCTGCAATTTTGTAATCACTGTAATACTAAGTGATTGGTTTAATTGTTACGATAGCTACTCGATATAAATTGTTTCGATAACGATTTTCCATTAAAATAATGATATTTTGATAAAGAGCATAAAATCTAATATAAGATCGTTTCCCCTCAATTATACAACAAAAATTCAAACTTAAGCTTTTCTATTCTTCAATTGATATCTGGAAGTTTCAAACATTTGAACCTACTTCCTAGCTTCTAAATTTAGTGCTTAATGTTGCTGCTTTACTAAAAGGATTCTAATAAAGCATACTTTCGCAATAAACTCCAGCCAAGATTAGGAACCAATATAACATCACCAATACGCCTAAATGAAACAGAGTATTAAGGTTAAAGATTCTATTGATAAGAAGACTAGCCTCAGCATCAAAATCTAGAACAAGCCAAGACCCATCTAACTTGAAAGAATGTTGTTATAAGAAAGTTTGCGGAAGCTCTACAATCGAGAATCACCATGCAAATGATAAATAAATGAATCAATAAATAAATGAATAAATGAATAAATAAATAAATAAGTCAATCAATCAATCAATCAATCAATCAATCAATCAATCAATCAATTAATCACCCAATCAATCAATCATCAATCAATCAATCAATCAAGCAATCAATAAACGAATAAGTAAGTAAATAAATAAATAAATCAATCAATCAATCAATAAATGAAATAATAAATAACTAAATATAAACAAATAATTGAATAAATAAATACAACAACCAATTAATTGATTAATACATAAATATATAATGAACCGATGGTAAAAACGAACTTTGGCACATCAATTTTTTTTTATTCGGCAATGAGAACTTTTTAAATAAGACAGTTATATAAAACTCACTTATTATTAGAATAATGAACTCGCTTTGGTGTATCTGTATCTCCTCTTTGAAAGGCCTTTAAATTTTTGTCCACACACTGAAATTCAGAGAGAGTGATATAAAATACATCCTTAAAAATCCTATAAAGGCATGTTCTTTAAACAGATTCAATCGAAAACCATTTTAATAAAAAGGACTCATACATTGAAATTGTGTTTTGATCAGGGCGGTGTTTTAAAATGAATATTTTACAAGTTTACAAATACAAAAAGCTTTTTTTCCCGTGTGTGATTTTTCTATGAACCCTGGGTAGACCACAACAGTGACAGGTGGTCATATTGAATGGCGCTGTACCACAGCAAAGGGTCATATTCGTACAACAGTTGAAGATTTCATGTTGTTATGAAGTTTCAAAACATAGATCTCCTGCATTTTGGAATCAATTAGTTTACTGGAATCGTTCTCTGCATGATTTCCTATTCGCAATAACCCTTAGCGACGAAAAGGTTAGTTCAAGACAAATCTGTCCTTTGCTAATCTTCACTATAAAACCAATTGGTACAAGGGCACAGCAGCTGTCCTGCACACCAAAGGAGCACTTGATGACCTGGAACAGTTGTCAATCTAGAGGTCGGAGGTGACCAAAAGGTTATTCAAAACAAGCTATGCGTATGTTTTTTTCGCATTAGGTCCTGCAATCATTTGCAGAAGGGATACTCTTACTTGTTCCAATGTCACAGGAGTGTACATAATTTGCAAATCGACAAAAATTGATAAAACTTTGGTAAACATTGAATGAAAAGGCTTCAATTCAACTTACCCTCAATTTCCTGACAATTTCTGGAGCATCACCTTGAACAATAGGCGAAACTTATGAAGCATAAATGCATAAATAGGATCATCAATCATCGATCATCGATCATGATAATGAATCATAATCACGATCAAAAACAACATCATCATCATCATCATCATCATCATCATCATCATCATCATCATCATCATCATCATCATCATCATCATTATCATCATCATCAGCATCAGCATATGATCGCCATAATTGTCACAATCATTAAGCAACTTACTTGGATTGTTAAGATACAGCAGAGAGCTTGCTCCTTGTCCAATCACGCTTATATTGCTCAATGAAATTAACTGAAAAGGGTACGTAGAATTTGATCAATTTTTCATCAAGATGTTTACGGGAAGAACAGTCACAAAAAGTCAAAGATTATAAACTATACAATAGGTAAAACTAAACGAGATTAAGAGAGAATTTAATCGTACTGAACTGCAAAATAGCTGGACTCTCAAGAAAAAATGATATTTTTACACCCCCCCCCTCTTCGCTGTGTAAGCGTTCATTCGAGAGTAGTATGTTGATTCAGAGCCACACTTTTTCATATAAACCCCTAGTAGTTATCATTTTACGTCATGAAGCTTCTTGGAACAAAAGAGCAAACATTAACAGCAATGGTCCAGCGACAAAAATACAATTTTCTGCACGGTGAAATAATATTATGTGACCAAATTTTCCATTTCTCGAGCATATTGTTAAGATTGAAATGGGCGTCTGCCTCTATTGTCCCATGATTTGCTGACATGATAGTAAAACATGAGATGCAAATCTAACATGATATTGTGAAATAGCTTTACAGGCCCGAGGCCACGGGGGCTAGGAGGGCTAAGGGACTTAGCCCCCAGTCAAGATTTCAGCCCCCTCGCTGGAGCTTAGCCCTCACATGGATTACCTGGAGGTGAATTTTGTGCCTCTCCAATAGAAAGAAGAATTATGTATTATGTAATCTGTCCAGCCCCCCCCCTCTAATCCCCTTTGCCCGTTATGGGCTTTGAAGTAATGGAAATGTATAGTTTTTTAAGCTATTTGTCTAGTATCACCCTATTAAAAAAATGTCACGACGAACCCTTGACAAAACCTTATGTATTAGCACAAAAATTGGAAGGCGAAATACCATCCTCCCTCTTCGCAATCCTAAGGCCCATCACAGGTGCATCATGGGTTTGGCTTTAGCTCCCCCCTAGAAATTCCTGCTGGCCTCGGGGCTGTAGCTTTACCTGATCTAAGAAAATTGATCGAGGACAGGATATCGTAGCCATTCCTAAAATAAAGTTGGATGGTAACAAATTAAAGAATTATTGTATAAACAAATGATGATTGTACGATTTCAATGGTTGATATTATTGCTTTTTAAAGGAACGGTTTTATAATATTGTTTTAACCATATTACAGTCGATTAAATTAAATCAAGTTACATTACATTACTTATTTGTATATACATGCATACATTGCATTTAATTGTATTGCACTGTTATTTAAATTTAAATACATTACACACATTACATTGCACACATTCCCATTACTTCACATCACGATACCATACAGTACATTATATTTAATTACATTACATCACATTTCACTACATTAAATAAAATAACGTTACATTACATTACATCATATTACATTACATTACGTCACGTACAATACATTATATAACACAACACAAGATAACATTACATTACTTTACAATCCATCACATAACATAAGACAACATAACATAACATAACATAACATAACATAACATAACATAACATAACATAACATAACATAACATAACACAACATAACATAACATAACATAACACAACATAACATAACATAACATAACATAACATAACATAACATAACATTACTTTTACATTACATTACATTACATTACATTACATTACATTACATTACATTACCTAACATTACATTACATTACATTATAGTACATTACATTACATTACATTTCATTACATTATAGTACATTACATTACATTATAGTACATTACATTACATTACATTACATTACCTAACATTACACTACATTACATTACATTACATTACATTACCTAACATTACATTACATTACATTACATTACATTACACTACATTACATTACATTTTACGAGCCGCAATCTCAAGATAAGCACTTACCATGATCAGACACTACGACGATGTTAACACATGAAGCAAGATTCCGTTTTTCTATTCCATTGATTAAACGTCCAATCATATCATCGACTTTCTTAATTGCATCGTTAACCTGATAATGTGAAAAAAATTCTTATAATTCATTTGTCTAAATACCCTTTCGTTGGGGATCAACTTTAACGGCTATTTAAAATGTTAGCAACATAGCCGTAGCTACATCTCATGCTGTATTGTAACAGGCTTCGCGTGATGGGGGGGTTTTTTACATAAAAGACATATTCTCAGTTTCATGTATTAGATTTAAAAAGCCTATTACAATTAAAATCAGCATCGATGTTTCTAACTAACTCGCTTCTAATAATTATATCATTTTATATAAATATTCGGAACAAAAGGTAGATCATGTGGTGATAGAAAGAAAAGTGTTCATTCATTAAACTAAATATTGTTACGAGGCTATTACGTAGTGGAGGCTATTCCTATTACAGTCTCAGATAGACATGCTAATTATAATATTGATATCGAGGTTGACTGCATGATGTAATACGTGTGGTTTCCTGCTACAGTATAGGAGAGGGGGGAGGGGTCCAGAATGAATTTGCCGACAACATATGCATACAATCCTCTAATAGCTAGCAGGATATGCCAACAAAATAAACCTTCATGGCAAAAAACGTTTTGATTATAAACCAAAATTATTACCTTGGGACGTCATACCCCCTCCGTCCCACTATAGCATGATTAACAGTTGGTTGTAAAGTTTTATAAATAGACTATACCTGAGTTGAATTTGGGCCATATCTGTGTCCGGCACTGTCCGGTTCGTTGAAGTACAGAGTTATAAAACTAGGCCTGGAAAAAACCAAAACACTTAATTGAAAATATGTAAAACAATGGTTCGGTGATAAATGTAGTTGTCATAAAGGGACAGTAATTTATATTCAGCATACAAGTATGGGGTAGTAGCCCCTTCCTCTACATTTCGAGTGATAAAAAATTCACTATATGACTCTTAGCAATAGTATAAGGAAATAAAAACTACAAATTTTGTATCTTTGATAAACATAATTGGAGTATCCTCTGACCAATATCAGACTGTAAACAATTTACCAAGTGGCTTAGGAACCGGGAGGGCACGTGTTTCCCACTTTCTTCCAGAAACAGCCGATATGCCTCTTTTTCTCTGAAAATTGGTCTTTTTATTCTAAAAGTTGCCCATTTTGATTATAAAAATGTCCCTTTTTATCGTAACAGTGCCTATTTCGTCGTAAAAAGTGCTTCATCTCATCGTGACAGTGCCCCATTTCATCGGATAAGTGCCCCTTTTTATCATAAAAGTGCTCCAATTTGGATCCCCCTATAGAACGAAACAGTGCCCCTTTTTCCATGCGCCCCCAAACTTTTCAAAACGATACTACGCCCCTGATTTTGCCTTCCCAGAAACTGAGATAACTTGGCTTCAGCAAGCTAAAGAATGGGTCTTGTTACGACTTGCATAGGACAGCTCTGTGCCAAATTGAAAAGGAACATCCCTGTCCGTATTCAAACAAAAAAAGGTCATGTTTTTGGTGCAGATTCTCATATATTACAGATGCGGTCATGGAAGTCATGGATACAAAATATAAGATTGACTAACCTGTCAGCAGGATCCATTTCCAACCATTTCAAAACCTGATCCACCCGATCTGCAAACGGTACTTTCCTACAGAAAGGAAAATTAACCTAATGACCACAAATCGTAAATGCTTCAAAGATGAACATTTGATGTTTTACCTTTTCTTGTTTCGCTGTACGTTTTTTTATAAGAAACTGGTTTGCAAGAAAATACCACTCGTATCCTCAAGAAGTCAAAAAAGTTCACAATTCTCGAAGCTTAGAAAATATGCATGTGTGCTTTCTGTCGGAAATTTTTTTCCTATTTCTTAGAAAAACAACTACATTAAAAAATTATTTGCTTCGCTGCTGAAACAGAGCTCTAATATGTCAAAATGTAATCCGTGCTGCCAAAGTGCTGCATGGCATTTTCAAATGCTCAAGATGGCAATGGTATTATCAAAATCTGTTAAGAGAGATTCAGTTCTAAAATCTCGGAATTGTTTAAAACGTTTAAGTACTTCTGTCATTTCAGCCTTCCATATGAACAAAAAATAGCGGCCCAAAGCTGTTATCAGAGGCTACAAGTGGCAATTTTGCTCCATTTTTGAACATTTAGTCGAGTTTATTGGTACTTTCACAGTCTCTGGGGCAGGATAAAGAAAATATGCTTTTCTGTAGCGAAGTTACCCAGCAAATACCTACCCATTGTACGGATACCAGTAGTTTGGCTGTAAACCTACGAAGGCGAACGAAAAGTGTTTAATGTGTCAATAACAAAATACTAATTTTTTACAAACACTTATTTTTAGCATCGCAGTATCCTGAGTTTAAAATTAATCATAAAAGATAAAAGGCTCTTTCACTTACCACCAACTTTTATCTCAGAGCCAACCCAAAAGTATGAGGCACTCTTCAGTCCTTGTTTTCTCACAGTGTTCCATATCTGCACGGAGATGAAAATATGTAAAAATTGTAGCGTCCTTCCAACCAAAAACACTTCCATTAAGCTAAAAAGCTGACAGAAACCCGCCCGGGGATGATAAAATAAAAGGGTTTCAGAAATTTAGAATATTGAAGAGTACAAGTTGCTTGGAATTTTTGCTCAGAGAAGCGTGTACTAAGAAATTACTGGAAAAAATTGGATACAAACACTGTGACCACGCCAGTTTCTTTGCATTTGTGATAATTGTTACGCGGCCGTTTATGGTTTCAAAAATGTAGTTTCCTTCGACCCCTGAGTCCGGGTTTTATACTGATTCATGTTTCACATGACCTCGTGTTCACTCAACAGCCTCATGTGATAATGTTTATTTCTTTGAAATGTTTCCTCGAAGCGAAACGACGTAAACATTGACCACGAATCAGATATTTCTATTTATGTTGCGAAAATTTTCATTCAGAAATGAGCCAACGAACAAAAGTGTTTTCTCGGAGCCAGTTCAAGATGTTGC
This sequence comes from Catostylus mosaicus, assembly GCA_964019065.1. Taxonomy (NCBI): domain Eukaryota; kingdom Metazoa; phylum Cnidaria; class Scyphozoa; order Rhizostomeae; family Catostylidae; genus Catostylus; species Catostylus mosaicus. The sequence continues at coordinate 2,584,997 of OZ025192.1, read as the reverse complement.
AACAAAAGATCTCGGGGATTCCCTGAATCTGGCCTTTCAGAGCATCTGCGAAATTTCAACGATAAAAACTTCCAAGACAAAATCAGTTTCTGATTTCGCATCTGTGAAAACCCTTGATCTGAGCTATAACAGATTTGAGTATCCTTTTCTTCAAATAACTTTGATTACTTCTATTAGATTGTGAAATGCGTATTATTTATTTAATAATTATCACAAAAAAATTCAAATAAGGCTTCTGATAGTAAAATCATTCTAATTAAAAACTTAAACGACAAAGCGATTTCTAACTAAATAGTAAATCACCACAAGTTCAGTTCAGTTCATATTTTTTTACATCCCATTACATACAATTCCAAAGAGGTGAAGATGCTTCCGTAAAATTACTTTAAAACTAATAATTTTTAATGGTTCCTATTTTTAATAAATCCACTGTCATTCCCGTAGAATGTAGCAGTAAATATTGTTAATATCTCTGATTTGCATTTTAATGATCATAATTTGCAAATAAACCTTAACTAATTTTGCAGAGAATTAAGCAGTCTACAACTATTTGAAAACCTAGAAACATTGGTTGTTGACCACAATGAAATCAACTCCTACACCACCTTTCCAAGTTTACCAAATCTAAAAATGGTCTCCTTGAACTCCAATAAAGTTACCAATTTGAGTCTGTTTATAAGAAACTTGGCAATGAGTATTCCAAGCTTGAAGTATTTGAGTCTTATGAAAAATGAAGCTGCCCCAAGCTACTTTAATGGTGGTACTGTGGAACAATTTCAAGATTACAGGTATTCCAAATTAAATTCTAATAAAAAATTCATTGAGCGATGATAGAAATGTTTTCATCATATCAAAAAACTTTGATAAAAATATCATGCAAGTGGCCTAAATTTTTGTTCCACTAATTTGTATTGATTTTTAGTTAAAAGCTTCTTTTTTAATTTTGCTAGTCACCATCATCTTTCATATCATCCTCTCTTTTGTTAATTCTTTTACAATCTTCATCATTCATCATCATTTTCCATCATGCTCTATCATAAATATTACTCTTTCTTTTTTTTTTATAATTTCCCAAAGGTGAAAAATAATCATGTGCTTCTATCAAAAAGTGTATTTTTGTGAAATAGTTTAGAAGTAATATTTACAACCCAATTTTTTTTCAACAAATGTATTTCTTTCATTTCAACAGGAATTTTGTCATAAGCCACTTTGCAAAACTTGAAGTCCTTGATGATCGAGAAGTCACCAAAGATGAAAGAACTCAAGCATATTCTATCTATGGTCGTAGATGGAAAGTTAGAAAGAGCAGGATTAGATAACCATTATAATTGTACCTACTAAAATAGATTAAAATTAATAAGTCAATTGCCTAAATAATTTAAGAATGAAAATAGCATCGTAAAACATTAACAGGTGTACCAATGGCGCACCCTACTTCAGAGATGTTATTTAAAGGTTTATGGGAATTTTTGTCTTCTTGTGGGGCAAAACTGGCAAGGTGACTGCAGGGCAGTTCTATTTGCCAGATATGGCCCCCATAGCCCCCTCTGCAACATTGCAGAATGCCAACCTTGGTTGACCATAATGGTTATATTTTGCTTCTTTGAAGTATCCCAATTACTCAATTACTTTTAGAAAATTGATACTTGAATTAATGAATTGATATTTTAACAAATTGGTATCATGTGAATTTCATCTTTTATCATTAACTTATTGCCATTAGAATGTTACAAATTTCTGTCTTTATACATAGTGTTTTGATATAATGGACATAATAATTGAAATAAGGCTTTTCTGTCCCTTTCATCTTCTATTGCCCTTAGAAATGTCTACCCAAGGGAAAATAATAAATTATAACCCCTTTTCAAACTTATCACCAAGCAGCCATCTTGAAACTCTGAGGGCTTAATCAAATTTTTTAGCATTAGTAAGGATGCTAAGTCAAGCTGCTAAGCAAAAAAACTATTCCTGATCATATAACCTTCAATGGAGAGATAATTTGAAGGATAAAGAGTGCACACCACACCTTTTCCAACGACCCATGAAAAAGACTTTATGGAAACGGTAAGAGATAAGGCAAGAAAGTCACTCACGGGTTCGCCTTTCCACCATTTGCTTGTAAGTGAAGTCTTGCTTCCAATTCTAAAGTAGTCCGAACGATTCTCGTCCTTGAAACTATTCGAGATTATGCCATGAGACTCTGGGTACAGCCCCTATCAAAATTACAATCTGCAATTAGACTTTTTTAAACAAAGGCCAATCCTATCAAGCAATAGTTGGATGCCTGTGATAAGGGGATATTGAATGATGACATCACTGGAGCTCTTTTTTAAATTTTCATGGTTCATACTTGGCAATATAAAAATTAAGACTACTCTGTTATCAATACTGCTCAATCTGGGTAAAACCTAGGTTCAACAGCGGTTCTGATAAGTCAGCACGCAATCAGGTCTGGCAACAAGGAAAGGGACATTCGTGTGGCAATCTCAGCAATGCTGTTCTGCCAACCAACAGGACATCTCGCCAACGGACGCCGCTCTGCGCCACTCAACGTCGTCATTTCGGCGTCGCCATTATGGGTGCAGTTTTTAAGAATTAATGAATTCATCTTTACATAGGACTATTTGTACTATTGTAATAAATTATTGCTGAAAATGAAACGTGGTCTCTTACGTAACAAAATAATGCTTAAGACGAAAGAAGGAAGCCCTGATTCAGGTCGAGACTTGTAGGTAATTCTACACTTACGGTGACTATCGAATAATGATTTGGAAATGTCTTTGTTGGAAATTGTGGCCTCATGTATTTTGCTCTTACTCCCCTTTCAGCTGTTAAAACAAAATTAATAATCACTTGCAAAGAAAAGCAAATATTTGCGACATATTTTCCATATAAAAATAAAAAAATATGCAAGGGCGTAGGAACGTTTTGGAATTTGTTGGGGGGCATATTGTTACAAACTATATAAGCATCCAAATTATGGCGCTTTCATGATAATAAATGGGACACTTTCCTGACGAAATGGGCACTTTCACGAAGGCCCAAGTCAGCTTGATAGCTGCTAGAATCTCAGCCTGGAGTTACCAATAAACAAACAAACAAAAAAAACTAATTAATCAGTAGATCAATAAGTAACCTGGTCCATCACTGCAAAAAATGCTCCATGAACTTACCTAATTTCTTGATATTTGGCGAGAAATCTCTGTTAAAATAATCTGATCTGTATCCATCTAATGAAATGAGAATGACTGCCTGTCTTGAGAAGCTGTATGTCAAAAAAAAATAAACAGGTGTTGAAGACGTCAGGAAGAAATGAGATATAAAACATCAAAGAGACATAAAAGACCAATTTTCCATGAAATTTGAGACTTTGGCTGAGATTTAGAAAGAATCGCATCAACATTAATGTACCCTTGACGGACTTCATGTGCTCTAATCGAATATCACAGAACCGTTACTTTATACATACCTGCTACAGCTGTATGACTTTCCTATGGATAAAATAAGAATCATCAAACATGAAGTTGGCAACTTTAAAATTTACAGGAGCAGGAAAAACGAGAAGTTAACGCTATTTAGTTTTTCTCCTTATTTGTATCTACTTATATCTAACCTTTCTTTATGTGATACTTAATCTTGCAAAGACAGCAGTAAATATATTTCATAGTAGATAATGAACTGCTCCAAATATATTTCTTTTCTATAACCTTCAATTATTAAACCTGTAATTTAAATGTTTAAAACTGCAACCGTAAACCTCGCAAAACTGTAGTAGTTTATGATTGACTGGTTGCTAATAGAAAATATCTAATAACAATAATGAAATTAATCATACTGAGCGATGGGGCAATTTGGTTATCAAATGGGTCCCGTTTGGGGACAGTGGATCTTATACCCTTCTTTCTTGAAACTCGTATAACCAGTACCCAGACGCACTAGGTATAGTCCCACGCTTTCCTCTTTTTCAAGGTTTTCTCGAGGCTCAGGTATTTCAAGTAAGTAGATGCACAAATGCATAACTACTTTAGGGGGTATCCATTGGCAAAACCAAGATTTTTTGCATAAGAGACCGATTTTTTCGAAGTGGATGTTGTTGCCAATAAGTGAAAACTAACGTGTCCCCTAGCCAATTGGGACCAGATCTGCCCCTAAAATACGAATATCTTGACTGGGCGTCATGCAGGGCGGAATTCCCACTGATTTTAGGACTGTAAATAAGAGAAAAACTTGGCTATTGGTGGAATTGTCGGGGATATGGCGCCCTTTACACCACCCTCACATTTGTGCCCCCTAAAAGTGGAAATTGGGGCACAAGAGTTAGGATAGAGCAACTGATGGAACAGGATTTTTAAAAGAGATGGGAATACTACCCTGCACCCAAGTCAAGCCAGGGGAGGGTTAAATTGGACAAAAATGGTCTTGAAAGTTAATGATTCTTACCAGTTTTCTCGTCATTTTTTGACAAACCAATTGCTAGCCCAGTCGCAAGGGCAGCGATGAGTATGAATACAACCTAAGAATAAATATTAGATGGAAGTTAACAAGTCCAACAGGAGTAATATCAAAATGAAATGTATCAAATGGCCTTGAATTTGAATGTGTTGCATTGTGTTGAATCGTATATTGCATTGTGTGTGTTTTACTGCTTATGCATTGTATTGTATTGTATTGTAGTGTATTTTATTGTATTGTATTGTACTGTATTGGATTATATTGTATTATATTGTATTATAATGCATTGCATTGTATTGTATTGTATCGTATTGTATTGGCTTATATTGTATTATATTGTATTATATTGTATTGTATTGTATTGAATTGTATTGTATTGTATTGTATTGTATTGTATTGTATTGTACTGTATTGTATTGTATTGTACTGTATTGTATTGAATCCATAAAAGACCTTTTCTTGGTGCGGTGTACGCAAGTAAGAGTAACTTAAAAATCATTAATTAAATTTCATTTACTCAAATTGATTAGAACAAAAACAACTTATAAATACAAGCCGGAAGAGGAGCAACGGGGAAGATTCCATTTCTTATGACAAGGAATATGAAAACTCACCAACAAAATAAGATTCAACAAATTTATGAGGGTAATTTTAATATGAAAAGGCTAGGAAAAGGAAACAAATAAAGTAAAAGCATGAGTCGAATTAGTTGAAAGCATCTTGAAATGATTTAACCTGAACCTTAAGTGTCTTGAGTGCATGAATATGAAAATATTAATCAGAAAGGACAACTCCATGACCCCAGCTTTTCCATCGCTTTCAATATCGAATGCCCCTGACTTCTTTTCCTCCCCATTGCACATGACTATTCAAATGTTGTTCCTGTAAAACCTGAGCTCCTTGTTTTGTCAACGGTGTTGGCTCTCCTTTCAGATGCTGCATTAGCTTTTTTGGAATCAGGTTCTTCTCGAATCCGTTAATGAGTTACATATTCTTCTCAAACTGGTTTTCTATTTACTCGGTAAAGCGTCTATCTGGAGGTCTGGCCAAAATTATTGACTTATGCAAATTTGTCCTTCGAATAATTATTTGCGTAAGGTTGGTCTGTTGGATCAAGGTGGGGTAAGCAAACATCTTGAACGCGACCTCGTTCTGGCTTCCCTCAGTAGAGAAAGTATTGAAATAAGAAATGTAAATACGATACTAACTTTTAATTTTGCCAGCATTCTCGTAAGAATTTGAAGATGAGCTCAGAAAAATTCGTTGGACGACCATTACTCAGAAAACGCAACTCTATCCCAATTTTCACGGGATCTTTGAACTTTGGAGCAGGATGTGCATTGGGCAATATTGGGTACCCACAAAAACCAAAACAATATTTTGAAACTTGTTAATGTTCCGACAGCAATAGAAAAATGACCAAGAACAGGAATGCTTTCTGGACGCAGTGAAACCATGTGACGAAGATGAAAGTTAGTTAAACGGTACACAGGGACGCCATTAAAGAGACATAACACGACTTGTATCCCCCAATCCCGGCAACAACCCCAGCCCCATTGCATCCCCCAACCCGGGCAAAATGCTGAAATTCTGCAACTGACTTCCTGTATTCCGTATTCGGCGTCTTTATACCGACCATGCCCTAAAACCAGGCTCTGCTGTAAGCAAGTCTTAATTTTGTACATCCTCCAAAAATTTTGTGGCTATGCCCCTGAATAACATTTATGTGCTTCACCATATGCTTCACCTTGTTCAATAATTACGTCACGCCTTGGGGGCAGGTGGTACAATTATGACCGAAAGTAATGGTGAGTTGAGTTGAGTTGAATAGACGATTTTAGCGTGACGTAATTGTTGAACAGTGCCTGAACAAAAGACTATAAAGACCAAAATAAACAAAATGCAAAGCAAGCAATTTTATTTGTTAACCCAGGCTAGAGTTCTGGAAGCTATCAAGACGATGTGGGCCTTGGGTTTCGAGGCCAGTGCAATCAGGATTGCTCCTGAGTTACGATTTACCGACCCCAGAAAGATGGACAGCTGGATTGGTTGAACAACTTGTCGAAAAACATGTTTTGGGTTCAGGCTGATTCTAGTCTGCGCTGGGACCTCTGCGTGGGAGGAATTAGAAGACCTCTAACCCTATTTATATCAGCGTCAAACATGCATGACGGCTTAATTTATCTCTATCAAGTACACGTTAGGCCTGGATACCAAAATGCAGTGAAAAAAATTTAGGGCTATATCTATAGGGTTTCAATTCCTCAAAAATTCCGACGAGAAGTTAAGAAACGAAGTCCATAGATTCATACTTTTCTCGGCTCCCCAGTTCAAGATTAAGGCGTCAATTAATCTGGCAAAAAAAACTTGAATGTAGGAAAACAAAAAAAAAATGCACTTACGATGATGGCAATGATCTTTTTTCGTCCAGCGGATAAGCATGGCTCCTGTGAAAGATCAATCAAATTTGACAGACTGATACTTTTAAAATTAAAATCGAAGTTCCTGGAAGTTTGTTTCTTATTATCTAGAAAATTGTTTTGTCACACCTTATGTAGCAATGTTTAATTTATTGCAGGACCTTTATATTCTTACTATTTTGAAGCTAAAACTCAGAATAGAACCCAAATTCGCTTAAAGATTAGATAAATAGTTGTTGAGAAATTCAAGGCCTATTTCATAACATATACAGATATAGTTTGGAAGGTATACTCGTTCTTACTTTGCTTTCCTAAAACTGAAATAAAGAAAATGTTATTAAGACTTACAGCTTCAGCCTCGCATTATTCTAAAAGTATTCTTAAATTCATCCATCTTAAGATTCAGCATTCTAATAAACAATAACCTTTTTCACAGGATCGTAAACTAAAGAAAACCTGTCTTACTTATATTCTTCGAAAGAAAGGCATTAAATTGATACTACCTCAAATCTAACTTTGCTATCCTGGCTAACAAAGTTCGAGATCTCGTCATTTTCTTCCAGAAAATAATCCTTATTCGTAGACATATTAAAATCTGTGTTTCTAATCTAACAATATCTCCAGTGTTTACAAGGATTTGCCGTTGTAACAAGGGGAAGACCGCTCTTCAGGGGTTCCCCCTTTTGTAAAGATTAAATTTTAAATAAATGTGGAGTTGATACAAGGTGACCATGGAGATAAGCGCTTAAATTGATTGACTTTCCAGGGGAGGATCACGAAAGGTTTTCACCTTTCACCATGCACAAGGACGCCTACTGCCAGTAGCGGAGCCATGTTGGGGGGGGGGGGGGGGGGCTCCACACTTTTCCAAAAGTTGGTTCCTGAGATTCGCACAAAAATGGAAAAATTTTATCTTTCAGGAGGGGTACGCCAGATATGGCGTTTTTGTCACGTAATTAGGCGCGATCTAATGAGAGTTCGAAATGAAAATCCATTCTCAATTTAACTAAAAGGGCGTTTTCTGAGAGTTTAAAGGGCGTAATCATGAAAAAATTTTCATAGCTATGCCCCTGACCATGCCCCTGACCCCTCACTTTTCCAGTTCTGGCTCCGACGCTGACTGCTGCATCCCAAGGGAGCAAGCAAAGAGCCAGTTCGGGCCTTGGGCTATGAATGGTATGACCCCCGGGGCATGTGTACAGCGGCGCAAAGGAACAGGGAACTCTAGCCCCACAGAATCTAGCCCCATTAAACAATCATTCAGATTCTACGAGTGAATAAGTTAACGAAATCAATCAGAATTACGCTTTTTGCAATATCATAACTTTTTCCGGTTCTTTCTCGAGACCAGAGCTCTGGAAACGTCCCGGCTACCTCCCCTCCCCTCCTCTTAACTGTACTGGACTTGAGACAGTTAAAAATTAAAGAAAAACAATAACAAAATTTTTCGATTTAAAAGATTCAGGCTCGATTTCCCACTCATCAAGATCTTGTCAAAAAACTCAGGCAGGCTAACCTTCACAATTTATCTCTAAGGGCAGAAATGCAGGAACATGGAGCGGAGCCAGGTTGCAGAGTAAGGCCGATCTTGCAAGAACTTGGGTGCGCCAACAGTTCCGAACCTCAGGAGCGTGTGCGCTTAAACCGTACCAAAATTGTAATGTGTGCGACTACCCTATGGTCAAGGGATCTAGGAACTTTGATTCTATATCCCTATCGGAAATTTAAGGGGTCGAGTTCCTCCAAGCTTAATTCAGAATTGCCGCCACTGGGAATGGTTAACACCCCAAAAGGTATTTAGGAAGGGTACTTTGGGGTACTACGATGCTTACAATACTTGCGATATTTACGATATTTACGATATTTACGATAATTACGATAGTCAATTTTGACCCCATTCCCATTCTTATGCATCCACTAGAGTTCCAACGACGCTAGTGTACACCGTTAGTTTGAACATTACCTATTCCATTCGCTAAAGTGTGATAAACCGAAAAAAAACCAAATTTCATTGCAGTTTCAGAACACATGTGCACATCAAAAGGATCCAAACGGGAGGAAAAAATATGATTAAAAACGGAAGTACGTATAAGAAGGAATCAATGGTTTTTTACGGAAGTGTTTTACACTGCTCTCTTGGGCATCTAAGAAATCTTTTGAGAAAGGTCTGTGTGCATAAGCATATCCTCATGTTACTTGTACACGGGGGTATCTTCGGGGATAAAGGTGCTAGGAACGTGCCATTTTGAGAAAGAAAATTAGGTCCAAAATTCCGTGCCACTATTTGAAAAACGGGACCCACAATTGCGTGTCACTGACCAGAAAAATGCAAAGTCGCAAATTAAACGGCATATTGAAGTTTATAAAGATGCTAGTTTCATCCCATTTTTTCATGTTTATACATATAATGAGAGCAAATTTCTTCTTGCCTCAAAATGTATCCCCACAATTCTGTGTACATTCGCACTTTGTTGAAATTGTATACCCATATTTCCGCCTTTTCCAAAAGAAAAGGTACCCCTAGAAATGGCACGTCCCTGTTATAATATACTTTTTATGTTACCCCCCCCCCCCCCCGAGCACTGGTATAACTAGTTTGGAAGACGCTGGGATGTTTAGGCCTACAAATACATGATCATCATCAAATGGTACAATGTAAAAACAAGGACGTAACCAGAAGGCTTAAAGGGGAGGGGACCAATTTTTGCAGTTTCAAGTTAACGTAGTTTTGTCTCTAGCGACCGAACAAAAACGTAGTGAAGACTGACTGTAAATAGAAGAATGAGGTGGTTTTGAGAACGGCGTTGTAGCGGTGGAACATGCGTTTTAACCATTTTGTAGTAAGTGCTCAAAACTGTTAAGGTAAAGAACCAATAATATATTCTTTCGCTTTCAAAAGGGGGAACGATGGCTCCCATGCCCCCCCTGGGAAGAAGCAAAAGTAGTGAAGAAGTTAGCTTTGCCTCGTACTTGCTTTGGGTTCCTGCCGCTCTGCGTAGTTCCTTATATTTGTCATCATCAACGAGTTAACACTGCCTCATACGCGATATGGAAGCTACATTTCTAAACTTGACTGACTTTATGAAAAATAATATGGAAATGGTGCATAGATACACGCGAGCACGCTCACGATAAATGCTTCTTTTCCTGGCAGCAACTTCCACGATTTGAAACATCATACGGTAATTGAGTGACTTTCCTGCCTAGCTTTGAGACGAATCGAAATATGAGTTTGAATTTACAAGCAAGGCGAATAACGAATTATTACGGCCCAAGTCTGGGATCAAGGACCTCTGAGCTCGATATTTATCGAGAAAAAACTTCTTCCCTTTTGGTAAATGTCGCTACTTGGTAAATCGTGTTTTATCATTTAAAGCTGCTCTATATGGAAATGATATTCCCTGGAAACTCCCTATACAGCTGCTATTCCATATGGAAATAGCTGCTAAGTCACTCCTTCATTAAAGGGGCACGATCTTAAATTAAAATTGTACTCACCTGCATCTTGGCTTTGAGATTTCTCGATCTTCCCCTTCGCTTCCTCCCGTCAAAGTTTACCAACAACGTCGGGCCGCGTTTGATCCGTTTCAGCCGAGCTCAAGCTTGAGTGTCCAGAAGAAAAATTATCGCGGATTAAAATCGGCCCTAGAGCTCTGCGAGGCAACGTCTTCTCTCCTCCTTGGTGTCCCTGTCGATCAAGTGGCTCTACTATCCAATTTCAAAGAAACTGGAGCTAAAAGGTCTTGAATGTCTCTTTTCTCCAGTAAAGCAATAACATCTTTCAACATAGTTATTTTTCTAAGGAATAAAAAGAAATTTCTGAAACAAAATATATATCTCAGGATAAAATCGGCCGCGCCTAATGAGGCCAACAAAGGGGAAGGGGTTTCAAAAACTGTAAAAAATGTGCCCTGCTCCCAGCCTTTCAACTTAAACTATACCGAAAGAAACTTCTTCAATATTTCCCGATACTTTAAAATTAGTTTATTGATTATAAATTTTGGAAAGATGCTCCTGTGCTACTATCAAATAGAATTCAAGAAAAAAATTCTAAGAATGGCCCTAGTTACTGTCAATTAAGCTTCTCCTGCTCCCTATAACCCTAGCTGTGTTTCACAGTCTGTGTGGGAGTCTTCAAAACTATTGAAGCCACGAATCGTCTTCGGTTTCGTGTAAGCAACCCTTTTTTTATAGAATAAATTATTTAACACAAAACCTATTAGCCAAAGATACTCTGCAATTTCACCGTCTATATAACAAACGACAAAGAATATGGAAGCTTTCCTCAAAAACATTAAGACATTCCAAATAGCACTAATTATTACAAAAACTCATTTAGATAAAGCTATTATCAGTACATACTTAAAGCATGCTGTTAAAGGAAGACTGGCACAGGAATAAAAAGCTCGAATTAATGGTCAAGGGTAATGGGCTAGGCCCAGAAACCACTCACGGTTCCTTGTTGGTAAGAGTATCGAAGTAGGGCCGTAGCAACAGTAGGGTGAAAGAGAGAGGTGTGATACCCCTGGCAAAAATAAACAAGTCATTTTGGCCATGAAAGGATACTTCGCCGGCACATTTTGCTAACTTGTCTACAAATATAGATTTTTTATATATAGAGTCCATTTTGTCGGAATTTTACCCCCTAGAACAAGAAACCTTGCTGCGGCCATGTTTGGAAGGCTGCTGAAAGCAACTGAAATTGACAGGTAGCACCAATACTATACCACAATTATTAGACTATTGAGAAATTTTAACAGAACTTAAGCCATTTGTCCAAGGACGGTGTAACGTGTAACACTATTCCGAACGCTAAGCAGATTGGCCAGTAGGTTGTATCAGACAACATAGGAAAGTGTAATTAAAAATATTCTGTGTAGTTTAAACGTTCTTGGCAAAATATGGCTGACAAATCAAAACACATGTTAGAGGCGGATAACGGCACTATGAACAGGTGCTTTCAAAATCGTCGCTTAGTCTTTAGTAAAATTCGGGACATCGCCTAACAGTGAAGTGACTTAACCGTAAATACATACAGCTGCATGTACCTCGGAACTAAATCGGCCTCAGGACTCCGATTGGTCAACTATCAACAAATCTCTCGCTTTTGAAATTCATTACACGCCTTATACCTATGCCAGCCAGTACCTTGAATTGTCGTTTTTACAAGCTAAAATAACCCGCATATAAAAATATTATGTAACGTATACAACGAATGCAAAATCACCAAAAAGCTTTTAAAGCAAAATTAAAAGGAAATATTCTCTACAATCACTTTTGTTGAATTATTAGGACAATCAAATGGCCTCTGACTTCCTGGTTAATACTATGGTTTATTACTAGAATTAAATTCAAATTAAGTACCAGACCCCTCTGGCTAATCAACTAAAGACGTTTCCACGAAAACTTTTTCCAGCGACGAAATTTGTATCCAATTGAATACATCAAACTGTGGCGTAGGAAACGGGAGCCTAAGGGGACACGTGCCCCCCCACTTTTTTCCAGCAGCAGCCGCTGTGTCCCTTTTCTCTGAAAAGTGTCCCTTTTATCTTAAAAATCGCAGCCTTAAATGTATTCTTTCACCAGTTAAGCAATGACATTTTTCGATAAAGCTGTATTTGCAATACAGCTGTATGGTAAGTAAGTAAATACTAAGCAATAGTAAGGAATTTCTAAAACAAAACATACCTACATACTTTCTTAGCTTGGCGTAACTCGGTACTGAACTTTCTTAATGCTTGAAGAAGCCGATTAATACTTCCTTATTAACCATTCCTTCATGAAAAACATGAACGCAAAAATATCGTGATGTGTACTAAAATCTTGCAGAGCCAATACCTAGTTACACAGTTTACAAAATCATACGCTGAAAATCACGAGGATTGAGGCAGTGGTTGGCTGCAAATTACCGTGTGATACAAAACGCCATTTCTAGCCTGTGTTGCAGACGCCTATCCAGTTTAAGTAATACAATACAACCTCAAACTGAGCGATGCTACTGCTCCTGATCTCAGCCGATCGAGAAAGTTCGAATTCAGTCATAATACGATTTATAGGAATACTAGTAAGCTACAGTCGTTTTATGATTTGCACTCATTTATTCATGAAGTTCAAAATAACTTATCATTTTATCAAAAACTGCGATATCAGATTCAGAAAACCGAACAATACCAGTCCACCGTGTAAAATAACTTTACCCCATGATAAAGATTTCTTCTTTTGCTCAATCAACAAGTACACAATACAAGGAAGAGCAAAAATGTAAGCAAGTCCACTAATTGATCCAACGTATCTACAAGAAGAGATCAGCCCCATATAAAATCTGCATAGACTAGGCACACTAGGCAAAAACATTGGATAGTCTCTACATATACCATAACAGCTCTATTAAGCCCCGGAGGGGGGGGCTTATTTAATTTTTTGAGGTCCAAGGAGAGGGGCTTATTGGAAAGGGGGCTTTATAAAGAGGCGGGGCTTATTATGAAAACTCGCTATTAAGGTTTCAAAATAGTATTTTGCGTTTGCTGGGCTACAAATATATGAAAATAGCTAGGTAGCAGCTACCAAATGCAAAAAAAAATTGTTTTATTTTTCAATTTCTATATAGATTCAATTTTTATAACATGGCAACGTCCTTGTCTTCATCAGAATCATTGGGGTCAAATCAAGGAGCTTAAAAGAGAAAGGGCTTCATAGAGCTTTTACGGTAGCGTAAAAGGGAAACTCCGGAATTGAGAAAATTAGCGTTTTAAATAGGAGGCATCTAACAATTATGCCATTATACCTGGTAGCAACAGAATTCAAGCAACATACCTTATTATATGTCCAACATGCGGGTAAAATACTGCAAATATAATGCCAAGACCAATAACACTGCAGTTTAAAGCATTCACATGAATGAACCTATTAAAAAAGACACTAGTTATTATTAATGGATATATCTATTAAAAGAAATATCAGTGCAAATTGAAGGACATATATTCAAACCCGCTCCTTTATCAAAGAGGTCAGAGAGAGTGCATGGGGAGTTTAGACAACTTGATCAATACTTTATTCATCTTTTATGACATGCTACTCAATTCAAAATTACTTCTGCAATATAACGGTATTTGCTAGATGACAGAGATATTCTCGCGGATTTCAAATCCAGAAGAAGTCCTTTTAATCTGCAGATTACCCATGGCACTAAGACGAATCCATTTTTGTTTACATATGGTTAAGGCGCTCAAACGTCAGATTTCAAGTCGATTTCTTTGCCCAGCTTGATTTAAAAGTGAAACTTTATAGATAATTCACGGCGGCTGACATAGAACCATTCATAAATTGACGGATTGCAATTCCTGGCCTAAATATATGACATTTAGGAGCAGTCGCGTCCTAGACGTTTTTACTCCAAGAAATTCTTATCTTTTAATTGTACATTAAAATATCTTCATTTTTATTGTAATTTTTAACTTGATTTAACCAAAACGATTGTCAATGGGTAGGAATACAGGTTCGTGAGTGATTCTTGATAGAACATATAGTCTTACGTCACAACAAGTCAACCTGTCAAAATATTGTAATTATTATTATTATTATTATTACTAGATATTTCTTGGCCTTAGCTTTGCCCAGTAGATACTATCATGGACGTGAAAAAGGGCAAAGCAAAAACAAAATAAAAAAGGAACGTCTTTTTGATTTCAAATCCTTCAAAAAACGCACCTTGAGGTCAAATAAAAGCCTGGTTCCAGTTCAAATTCAGAACGAGTACGACGGAAAACAGAAACATCGTTTATGTCACTTTTATGTCGTTCTTGTAGCAGAATCAACAATCTCAATCGTCTAAAATTCATGGCTTATGATGAGCAAGGGTCGAAAAGTTCGATTTTTCACAGTTTAACTATGTTACCGTTTACGTGAAAATTTGTCACTATTCAAGTCATTGTTATAATAGTTTAATCATTTAAATCAGTAGAGAATCAAGATCAGGTTGCACAAAATAAAAGATCCCCCTCAGTCTGGATTTCATGGCAAAACTGCGATTCCCATGAACTGTATTTTAGTCGCCATTTTAAAAGTTTTTTGTTAATGTGACTTATCCACAAAAGAATAGAAATTGCTCCTTCACAGAAGCACACCAGCAGTGTCTATGTAACCGTGTTTATAATCAAATAAATGGTTTTAACAGAAAATTGTTTCTCCGACGAAGATATAAATCGATTCCTCAAGTAAAAATCGAAAACCTGAAATGCTTGTGATGGTGCCAAAAGTAAAACGCAAAATGGACATAAAAGGGGCCCACCCCTGGCCTTTTTGTTATTGTACGATTTAGTCGAATACCTAAAGATATATGAAAATTTCCAGCGAAGGATCGAAAATCGATATTTGATAAGTTTGACTTACCCTGGATAGGTTTTCTTGTATAATGCTGTGAACACTTGCACTCGTATGATGTACATCAGCAATGGGAACACTGTGATCATTTGAAAGAGTAAACACACATGTGCACAGAAAGTCATTACATCATTTTGAGGGAAATTATCCAAGAGAACCTAAAATCGAAGGTTCAAGGTTAGTTTGCTATTTAAGCCTTAATATAATGTATGTGACAAAACAAAGAGGGATGAAGTTGTTGGTATATAATGTGATTTAGGCCAAAATATTTGGGGGCTCTCTTCCGTTTGGACATGATTCATCTAACGTACAAAAGACTACAAGTGATTAAATTGATTGATTGATTGACTGATCGATTGATTGACTGAATTATTGATTGGTTGATTGATTGATTGATTGATTGATTGATTGAATGATTGATTGATTGATTGATTGATTTGATTACTCAACTGATTTACTCGATTTTAACAAAAGATACGGAATGTTTTCTTTTTATTAACCGATTTTTTCACTTTTGATTTGATTGAAGATATTAGCAAAAGTAGACTCAAACTGTTTTTAGACTGCATTGGCAAAACTGGTTGGTTTTCTTGGGATGATACATTGAGACAAAATCTTAATAATCTTTTCCATTTGCCCCTTTTTTGAAACCCCTCCCCTGATATCTTTTCTAAAAACTATGCCACAAAGGCCATAAGTATTAACTTGTTCTTTGAGAAAAAAACATAACTTTAATGACGTCACAGAGCTGCTTTAGAACATAAATCTACCTTCCGTTCCATCATAAAAATTCGTAAATGAAATCTAGAAAACGATTACCTGTTCAATGCAGTCTTTGGCGATGGGAAAACACGTGTAGAAGATTAAGCCAATGCCAAAATATGTACCAGTTGTTAAGGAATAGGCTATCGTAAGATCACGAGTCTAAGAGAGAGAGGAAGCTGGAGGATAACAACGGAAGCGAAGGTACTTGAAAGAGAATCAGAAGCATAATTGACATATTCATACCGGTAGGGGTAGTATTCTCGCATAAATGCTTGATCGAATTTACTTTAGTTATACAGATTAAAACTTGTAGGACCAATTTCTCTACATTAAAATGGAGAAAATTCGACAAAATAAAAGTCTTACGTTGTTTTCAGGCTTTTCTTGATTTCTCATGATGGACAGAATTGCATTGTGGATGTACATGGCTAGGCCCAACGACCCAGTTAGGGCGGGAAATTGAAAGCTGTAAACTGAAAAAAACTATTTGCTTCAGTTCCCGACCGAATTGAAATAACTTGAATCGGATTGAAACGGAAGTTAAAAACATTTCGAGCAAAGAGAACCTCAAACACAATTTATAATCAGCAAAGTTTAAAAACTCGTTTTACTTATTTCTTAACTGGTTTAACTGGTTAATGTAGATAAATTAACGCTGAACAGTTCTTGAGTTATGCTGTGCAGCTAAATCTAATTTAAATTTTTAAACACTCACCAAAAAGTAAAAATTTTTAAGATTTAAACTTACGTGGTGTTTTCTCTTCATCAATACTATCTTTAAAGTTAAGATGAGAACCCCAAATCGACGATCTAACAATGACGAAAGTCACAATGTAGAAAACTGACAGGGTGCCTAAAAACAAAGAATACAATTTAATTTCTAGCGTCATCAAATAAATGCAACTATGAGTAATATGGAATTAACAGGTACTAAAAAATAAAATGACATAAATGAAATTGCATTGGATAAAACAATTGGTAAAACAACCGGACAGCTGAAGTTTGTTGGACACGTTGTTAAGGGGGGGGGATGGTTTTGAGAAGCGTGTCCTGGTGGGTAAGATTGAAGGTTCACGGTCAAGAGGACGACAAAGAAAGTGCTTTCTAGAAGTGATTGCTACTGATGGGATTCGGAAAGGAGAGCTTTTTCATCTTGCTCAAGATAGAAAAAGGTTCAAGATCATGGTCGCCAACGTCAATCCTTGATATGGCACGTTTAGAAGAAGAAAACAAGTAATTATGATGTCCTCTTGTACAAAATGTTCAAATAAAAGTATAACTGCTTTTACTCACGGTAACAACAGGAGAGTGAAAAGTTAGAAGAGGGCAAGAGTACCTTTAGCAAGTGTCTCTATGCCTTGTCACAAAACGGCAGTAAAATTGGGGCAGTTTAAAAATTCTGATTTGTTTGAATCACTTTAGGGAACGTGATTGGAAAAGGAAGATTCTATAGTTGGAGCTCTAGACCTATATATTACTCCTTGTAATTCGGTTTTGACCCATCGTTAGGCATGTTTGAGTACACTCGACATTAATAAACATTTTTAATCAACCAAATGCAGTAGCATTTACAAGTTCCCGATACCTTAAATGAGTTGAAGGCTAGGAACTGACAGTGCTGACTAAAATAGATTCTTTGGCAGACTCCTTCTGTTATCGTCGAGTGCTTCAAAAAACAGCTAAACTACTTGGATACTAAGTGATTTTTTTCAGCCTAACCATGCCTTCTGGCAAAAAGTAATTTCTATCGTTCAGAAGAAACAGCTGTGTTGAAGAATAGCTGAACGAAAATGTGCTGAAGACTGTAAATAAAAGAATGATGTGGTTTTGGGAAAAGTGCAATGGCGGTGGCAGTGAGCTTATTTGCTGTTTTTAGTGCTCAAAACAGTTGGTAAAGAAACAAAACTGTTTTTTTCTCTTTCAAAAGGGTTGGCTCCCCCTTGCTATGTCCCTGAATCAGACAAAAACTAAAACCAGTTTTTCAACAAATGGGGCATATTTCAGAACAGGGGGGGGGACGGCTACTGCACTCGAATATGTGAAGACAGATTGTATTATCAAACATACTAGTTAATCAATTGAGAAGCGCAGCATAAAACTTACCTAATGCATTGAATTTCGTAAAAAAGGTTGGTGATTTTAGAGATGATAATGGTAGCAATATAAGCAAGAGATACAACGGTACTGTCAAATGTTCTTGCCAAATTTTATGATAAAGATCACTTCCAGAAGGAGTCAATGTGTTGGTCTTTGCATGAGATGGGTTCATCTGTGATGGGCAGAGCACTGCAGAAATAAAAAAGCCAGTGACTCTCAGCTTATGGGATATCAGGGAGGCGTGTTGCAATCTAGGATAACTAATAACACTCTTATAAAAACAACAAAAAATTTGTCTTTTCTTTAATATTTGATATTTCTTAGATCTTATGTATTTTAAATAGTTGGTTTGAATTAGTTTTTTTAACTATGTATTTACCAACTGTAAAGAATATTATAATAATACAAAAATATAATAATCATGAAGCCGCATCGTGAAAATAAAGGCAAAACAATAGCAAAATGAAAACAAGGATTATTTTCTTAGGGCAGGAGGGGCAAATTTTCCTTTTGCCAATGCTGTAGGTTCCCTGTGTAACTTGTACGCAGTTCATATAAGTGCTAATAAAAGTCGTAAAATTCGCCCTTTTTTATCTTGGTTTCTTATGCATTATCAAATGCTGATTATCTCCGAAACATTCTTTGAACAAGTCTAAACTTACTCGAGCCTAAAACCTCAAATCTGATCAAATGACAAATAACAATCTTTTCTGAGCTATGAGGGAATTCTCTAAAAATTTTGTTATTACTCATTCAATTTTTGTTTGTATCTCTTAAATAGGTTTACAAACCTTCAGACATGCTTGATCCTGTTAAACTGACATTAACTGTTGCATTTGTGTGATGGCTGCCCGAAACTGTGTTATCTGTTAAAAGAATAAAGTTATTCAAATGAGCATCTCTAGAAGCAAATAAAATTTTAAACAATCTGTCTAAATATTGAGTGGTGTAAATAAAAAATCATATTTCATTGTTGGCAGTCCTCTTTTAAAAAAAAACAAACATTTTTCCTGTTGTCTTAAAAGTAGATATATACCTAAAACCTGTTTTCAATAATTTTATTGGTTAATTTGTATTGCTCCATTCTGTCTAGTGTCTTATCTAAACTTTAGTGGAACTGTAGTATTTTAATTCCATTCTAATCAATCAGCTAGAGTGAATTTCATCTCCAAGGAGTTTATGTTGGAATTAGTGTTTATTTGATCACTCCAGTTCTCTAACATCACACAACTATTCTGTTGAAAATGTTAAGTGCATCTTCATGTCATGTTAGACTTTCTACCAGTTGCTATGTAGCCACAGACAACTCCCATAACCACTATGGACTTGAGACAGATGACAGATGCTATGTAATATGGTCAAAATGCTTTACATACCATGGATAAACTGTCCAATACTGTACAGAAAATTTGAAAGTAGTACCATATACACTGTTGTAGCACCAAGAAGAGACACCAACGAAAATACAATGCTGGTTAGTTTCCCAGTCTTGCCAAGATAATACTCACAAATGTCCGTGAATTCCAATGCTTCATAATTTGACTTGTCTGTAACCAATCAGAAAATGAGAGGTTATTAATGAGAGGCAGATGCCTGACATGTTAAGTCTGTAAAAATAGTTCATTGTTAACAAACACCAAATAATGCTTTACAGTAATTGAGCAAATGACATATAGGGCTTGACATGGAAAAAGTAGAAAAAAAGAAAAAACTAACTACTTACCCATAGAATCAGCACTTTTCAAAACAAGATAGCATGTATAGAAACATATAGAACCCATCAACAAGGTCAAAACTATACCAAGGACAAAACCACTCTAAAACAGGAAAATAGATACTACATGTAAATGGCAATAAGCATTTTCAAAAGACACTACTTAAACATTAGCTAACAAATATACATTCTGATACGATGTAACTCAAAGACTATCCTTAAAGCATACTATATCAAAGTTGGTTTGTTTAATAATTTTCACTTTATCATTTCTCAATTTTATCGCAGTGCAGAAAAACAGGCAAAGGTGTCAAAGTATCCATCAACATAGCATAAAACTGCGATCAAATCACAATTTTTTAGACATTAAATAATAAACATTAACTTGTGTATTGGTTCGAGATATTGATGAATTTGTGGTCTTTTTAATCTTTTTTGGATAATAGCATCGATAGAGTATTGAATCACTCACCTGTGCAAAGGCCCAAGGCAGACTAAGCAGCGAAGTACCCATCATAGTGTTCCATATTGCAAAACTGGAAGAAGATACATTCATAAATCCATTTCAGAAAGAACATATGCAACCATCTGTGAAAACTGCCTTGAGTAAATCAACTGATATTTCCAATCAGCACTTATTGCTTGCATCGCATATTCAAATGTGAAACTATACTCCAAAAACTTGAAAGGGGTAGGATGCTTCAGCATCCAAAAACTCCCGAGAAAAAGATCCCTTGCCTAACTTATCTGTGGCAATTAATCTATCTGCATCAAATAAGATTTTAAACCAGTTGCAATATAAACCAGGAATATTTTTGATAGCAAAAAAAGTAAATTTATCTTTGAAATATTGATGATGTATTTCTTAAAATAAGATCTCAGAAAACTGCTTACATTGTAATCAAGCTGCTTTGTTTATAACCAGGTGTAGGCAGAATTGGCAAAAAGAGATAAGCTGGTAGAACATGGTCAGGTATGATCTAAAATGATAAAATATGCAAAATCAGAAACAGAAGAACTGTTGCAAAATTGTTTTTCCAATGGGGGCCTCTAAGCCAATCTACAGCAAAAAATTTGATGGCAAGCTAAATTTTTTTATATTAACAATAAATATTAAAGATGTGACACACTGGCACAATGGAAAGTTTGAATATAGGGGCCTGAAAGCTTTTAATTTAAAAATATTGGGGCCTCAAAAATTTTGATTTTTGTTAGAGAGGGGCCCCAAGAAAAATTTTGATTCTTTTTGCAAAGTCAGCCATCCTGCTCCCCACCATAAATAATGGATGGTCTCTAAGAGAAAAATTTCAAGAAATGATATTGGCCCAAACTGACCAATCCATCCTCACAAAACAGACTCATTTGTTGGTTAGAGTGAGTGTAAATTATACATTTATATAACCAGCCATAATAATTTCTTTGGAAAAATCTTCTAAGGGGGTGAAGGTTAGATTTAAATCTATGATGGTCAAAATACAGGCAGAAAATGATCTAAAAAATGTGGAATGAAAATAAACAATTACATATAAACAAGTATATTGAAGAAATAATGAATGGTAAATTAAAGGTAAAATGCAAAGCAACAGACAAACAGACAAACAGACAGACAAACAAACAAGACAAAAACAAAAACAAATAAATTTTTGTTTATAACTAATATTGTGTTTTGTACTGAGAGGAGAAGTGACAGCTTCTGAGAATAAACAATTGCAAGAGCAAGCTAAGACCTAGCTCTGAACACTGAAAGTAGCTTTTATATCTTTAATAATGTGACTCTCTTGTATGAAACAGTTATTGATATAAAGCTTACTGGAAGAGCAATTTTAAGGGAAATTGCTAGAGGATAAGCATCAAAAAGCAAAGAAAATGGGTCCTTATGAAACATAAAAAAAACACAAAAATAATGGAAAATCCCACCAGTTTCTCTTTGGGATGAAGCTTTGTGTAATATTTATATCTTGTATGCTGAGCAACCAGTTTAAGGCTTGCTTCATCTTTTTCTCCAGGCAAAGTGTTCAAAGAGTTTATTACAAAGGGGTCTCGTGCACTTGGTGAAGTTGGCCTTAATAGAGGCTGCTTCTCTTTGCTCATTTTGCTGCAAAATTTAAGAATGAATTCAAACGTTATTTTGCTGAAAAACTTAATTGGAAAAGCATGTTTCCTAAATTCTGGCAAAAAGCCTTAAAACCACTTAAAACTGTTTATGTATATAAAACCAGCGTTTGATGGACAAGAAAAGGACTGAATAGATTTGTGTCTGAAAATAGGAGGATAAAGTGTGGTTTTAGCCAAAACTCGATGCCATGTTTTTTAAGTTAAGCAGTGATAATTAAAATCTGCTAAGCTGGAAATGTTTGTTGCCAGAATGAAAGCTTCGCTGTACACACAATAACTTCCCTTGACTCTTTCTACACAAAACCACTAAATTCCCCCAGCCAAGCAGATCTGTAAGGCCAGTTTGCAGAGCAAAGCTAATCTTGACAAGATCTTAATTCGAACACCCCTACCCTCCCCCAACAACTAGGCACTGCACAAAATTGGTTTCGCATAACAAACTATCTGCAACTATCTGCAAAATATTTTGCAAATCAGTCACCAACTATACAGCTCTAGAAATCCGTTGAAGACTTGACCGTGAAGATAGCAAACATTCCTATCAAAAATTGTTGCAATTAAACTCAAACTTCTATTATGATCGAAAGGGTCATTGTCAGCCAGAATTTAGGTTGTCAATAGAATATTTTTATTTTGAGTTCTACATTTTGCTGTAAAGTAGGATATCAAGCAAAGAAGCAAATTCCTGTTTAAAAATACTATGTGTGCAAAACTAACCGTGTGATAACTTATTTGGAACAAAGCAACAAAAGCAACAAAATTTTATCTTCTTCGCCTTCGAGGGTCTAGCTTCGCTCTGGGCCATACCACCAATGTTAGAAAAATAACGCAACATATTCCTTGAAATATTTGAATAAGATATACATTTGAATCAGCTCAGAAGTATCTTTTTTTCATTTTTCATTGAGTAAAAATAATAAAAGATTCTCACCGAATTAATTCTTCAGTTGGCCAGCCCCCAATAAGAACTTTGTTCTTTTTTGCCGCATCTCTGGACCTTGACCAAACCACAACAACACAAAACAACAACAACATTTATCTTGTGACTCGTTGTGTCCCTCAGGTCACGTGGGTAAAAATCAGGGGGGAGGGGGCAAAAGGGGGCTATAGAATTATGTAGCAGATGTATACCATCAGACCCATATTGCCAGTGATGCCTACAGCAGGGATTCACCGGGGTAAATTGTCCCTAATGCCCTCGGAAAAAACCCTAATTCTGTTAAATTGCCATTATTTTGCCCTAATTTCGACTACCTTGCCCCATTGCCCCCTTGCCCCCTTGCCCTCTTGCCCCCTTGCTCCCTTGCCCTGGAGTGTCGCAAACCTCACTGTTTATTGCAATATCTATGAAAACCAGGGCAAAAGGTAACAAATTGTCTAGTTTCGTAAAAGTGTCATTACTATACTGGGTACTGCTGTGCATCCGACTATTCAGAATGTTGTTGAGGAATTGAGTCCAAATAATTATCGCGGCTTTTCGCTGGGGGTGAAGTAATTTTTCATGTCATCAGTTTCGTAAACGTGGCGATAGAAATGAAAACCTGCGATCATAATGCGCGGCAAATATTCGGGTTTTGTCCTTTGGCAATGCGGAAAGCGAGAGAAGAGACCGTCGAGAGCGACAAAACATGTTCTTCACTTCTCGTGACACAATGGATATCTTAGGGAATACTCTTCCGTCGTTAAGCAACAAAAACACAATAACACATATTTAATAGAAAGTGTTAAATCAAAGAATAATCGCTCCGAAAGAGATATCGAACAACCTGTCCAAAACAATTTAAAACAATTGTAATTATTGTGGCTGGATTTCTTAGTAAAATCACCTAGCCACAACTAGCAGTATGCAACATGTTTTAGCTGCACATGAATTATTAAATCCTCGAAGATAGCGTTGATGATAGAGGAAGGATTATCAACAAGACTAAAATAGATAATTTCATTCTCCGAAATAGTTTGAATTGCTGGGTAAACATTCTATACCCTGTTGCAGAATGCCACACACAAGTCGAACAGACTTTATATTGAGGCAAAATGTTAAGACAAAACTTGATCAAAATGGATGTTCAAGTCCAGTCGAGGCTTTGAGATTTAAGATACTATCAAGAGGTTGTCAAGGATTCTTAAGTTTTGGGAGGTAAGATACAAAAATTTTTTTTAAAAAAAGGAAAAAAACTTAAATGTATAGAGTCAATTTTCATTATGTATTCGGCTCGCAGAGACCACTACTCAAACCGTTTGTGCTTTTCATAAATTCCGACGGGACACACGGTTACGTTGCGTTTTCTGTTAATTTACGTTATAGTATTGGCCTCGACTAAAAAGCAAATTCCAGAAAAGGTATTAACCTTCCTTCATACAATAAAATGTCGGAAGGTAAACCTTCCTCAAAAAACAAGAAAAAATAGGCATGGCTTAGGAGTGTCATAGGAGCTTCGAAGTAAAAGTAGAGTTGCTTCTTATAAAGCGATGTTAACCAGGACCTGCAACTTAAAAAATTTCAATGTCAATTTTAGGACTTCGACGTTTAAAGTTGTTGTGTGGCACAAGATACCTAATCAGAGTCTTAATGTCTTCTTTTTGGAAAACTAAATAATTCTTATACATTATTTGGTATACAAGATATCAGCAAAGAGTAAAAGTATGGTAAAACGCCCATTTAAGAGATCTGAATCCAAATTAAAGTTGCATATTACCAAAGCCCAGTAGGCTTAGCTATATATACAGCATCTTTATAAGCTCTCTGTTTGCTAAAAGATGGTGCGACTGTAGATTTACGAACTAAGCTTGAGATTCAAGGGCTCAAATCCGCTATTTAAAAAACTTGGACAAAGTTAAAGGGGCTAAAAGAAAGAAAATTTTATATCAAAAGGGCTTTATTTAAAAGCATTTTGTTCATTATAACGCAGATTACTTGAGATAGGGACAACAAAGGCCATAGTCTCAAGGTTCTTCTCACAATGTGTCTCCCTTTATTGGTCTTTATAGATCTTAGATAGATATACTAAAGAAACCAATAAATTATAGAGACTTATTAGAAATAGTACAAAATTCAAAATGTATAGGATTGCTGTTACCTACAAATTACAATTGCATAAAAAATCTTTGGGAATCACATTTATAACCTCAGCTATACAATAACATGAGATTTAGGTTACGATTACACGAGTAAAAGTGGATGGGATCTAAACTGGATGTAAGCGTAGCCTTGGTGAAGGGAATGCCAATGCTAATTAAAAAACAGATATTCTCAATTTGATAGGAAAAAATACTAACCACTAAATTTATTTCGGTCCCCCCTTCCGAATTTGTATAACAGTCAGGCAGGGCGGTACCCGATATCGTTGCCATGGAAAACGAAGAATGTTTTTATCTTTATTATGCAAATTAGCTGCTTTGCTGCGCATTGGTTTCTGAAAAACAACTTTGCAAATATGGCGGCCACGGCAAGATCGAATGCTGAAATGAAACGCAAAGCTGCACAAATGAAAGACAAATCTACCTGCCCAGTTGAACGTTTAAGACTTGCGTGTCTATCAAGGGGAGCTGGTGGAATCAAAGGCTTGGGGAGGTATTGCATTATAGTGAATTAAACAACGAGAATATTGACTACAGTCCCATAGGCCCAGTTCTGCAGAGGATGGCAGAACTCGACGAGATCTCGCGCATGCAAGGAAATTTTTGGTGGTGCTTGACGTGCCCACTAGATTCTCTCGGATGTGCCAGGCAGCTTTAGGTAGTATGAAACTGCAGGTGAACCTATAGTGAGCCTATACTCATACAATACGCGCGTGCAAGGGTTGTGGTAAGGGAAGGCATAAAGTTAAGTTTTTGAAAACATATTGTGCAGCAATTTGCCTTTGTACTCATCCTATGCTGCAAACAGGGGAAAATGTGCACAAAGTTTTGATAAGTGTTGAGATTATGCATTCTGACACCTTTATTATCAACATTTTGCATATTGCTTAGACCATTGTTGTCAGCACATGCTTTGGTCTCTAGCACCACCCTTAACCTTAATCTATACCATAACAAAGAAAAATATAAAGGCCATTAAGATGCTCCAACATACAGCTGCAAGGTATGTGACAAACAAATACAAAAGGTATGCCAGTGTAACTGGAATGTTGAGAGAACACAAATGGGATTCACTCAAATAGAGAAGATGGAGACAGTGACTAGTCATGTTTTACAAGATAGATCACAATCAAGTAGAAGTAAAGAAAGATGTGTATATCAAACAATCATCCAATTTAAGACCATCTAGATATTTTAATTACCAAGCCTATGAGTTACTGGGGACAGATCTGCAATATGATCATTTTTCATAATTCCATCACAGAATTAGAGAATGCTCCCACAGGAAACTGTAGAACCAAACTCATTGGAGGCTTTTTAAGAACCCTCTTGTACCATAACTTTGTTGGTTTTTCCCAGCTTTACTTTTACTCAATAAGATAATCTCAAACCAAAAGACAACCGAGCAAACCAGAATGATATATCAAAGGCCTCCAAAAATAAACCCTAAAATGATTCTTATGTACAAGGGGTTGTTCAACAATAGACAATAATGACCTCTGATATGTAATACGCCTCAAATTTACATGCACCAAATTTCATCTTTGGTATATGCTGATTTCCTACATCTTTCATTAATTTTTGTTTAATTTCTTTTCATTCTTTACATCGACATAACCTTCTCTATGAAGTACCCTTGATAAGTTATAATTCATATTGCAGAGTATTCAAAATCATGGATGATGACGGCAACAGATCACTTGACTTCAATGAGTTTAAGAAAGGATTGAGAGATTATGGACTGCTTTTAGAGCCAAAGGTTTGTTTTTCTTTTCAAAGTGAACATAAACACAAGATTTTGAGATTGATGATGAGAATGGTCTTGAACTTTTTTAGCAATGTTTGCATGGCTTCTTACAAGCAAAGTTATTCTTTCTTACACTTATCTCTTATACTTTTAGGAGGTAAAAGAGCTTTTCGAAGCATTTGATAAAGACCATAGTGGAAACTTAGATTTTGACGAGTTCCTAATCGCTCTTCGTGTGAGTATGAGTAAGTTTTAACAACTTAAAGGAATTGGAGAAAAGTGCTCCTAACTCAATGTGGTGAGACTATTTCTTAAAATGGTTAAAGACTATCAGAACATGATAAATAAATTGAGCAAAAAGACCATCTCAATTTACATTTTGCTTATTCTTTCTCATTGCAGCCTCCTATGAGTAAAGGAAGGAAAAATATTATACAGCAAGCTTTTAATAAACTGGACAAAACTGGAGACGGATTTATAACTGTGGATGACTTAAAAGGGTGATTTAATTTTGCCTCTCAATACTTCATTACTGACTCAGTTTTATGAAGATTGCCAACTTATGATAAATCTAATGATTTGGATTGTCTCTGAGGCATGGTTAGTCAGGGTTTTGAGATGTAAAATAGTTTTCTGAGTAAAAAAGACATCATTACACCACTAGAGTGCCCAAGAGACCTTGATATGACAATAATTGGTAACTCTGAACAATATGAAATACATTGAATGTGTTACAGCCATCACCTTAAATATGTTGTCCTTGATGAATGTATTAAATTCTACAATTTTCCTGGGGGTTAATGCCAAAAGAAAAACTAAGTCTTGTTCATTATCTTATTGCTGTTAATCTTAGAAAATGTGTTTTTCTAACAGAGTATATAATGTAAAAAAGCATCCAAAGTATATGAATGGAGAGTGGACAGAAGAACAATGTTTTAGAAAATTTTTAGACTCCTTTGATACACCAGATGATAAAGATGGCACAGTAAGTTGAATCTTTAGTTATGAATGATTGATGATGATGTGACGATGACAATGGTGATGATGATGATGATGATGATGATGATGATGATGATGATGATGATGATGATGATGATGATGATGATGATGATGATGATGATGATGATGATGATGACAATAACTGAATAATTATAGCTGATTCCTTTAAACTCTAGATAACACTGGATGAATTCCTCAATTATTATTCTGGCGTGAGTGCATCAATAGACAGTGATGCATATTTTGATCTTATGATGAGAAGTGCCTACAAACTCAATTGATTTTGACAATGTTGGAAGGTTTCGAGCAAGTTGAATTTTGGTTTATTTGTATTTAAATGAGGGACGAGGATAACGTGAATTATAGCAGCATTTACTGCTTGTTGTAAAGGGGCAAAAATTGTTTTACTATGGTAAACAGATGATGAATTGAGAGTTGATTAAATGTACAATTTGAGCCATGGCTGTTACAAGTAAGTTTCTGACATATCGAATATACCCAAAAATGTAAGACTTTTTTGAAATTTTTACATCACAGATTGGCTAAAAATTTCTCGATTCTTGCAATTTTGCTAACCTAAGAATGATGACATTTCCTGACTTATGCACAAAACTAAATCTAACATGTAATGCAAATTCCAATCCCTATAAGCATTTCATAACGAAATTTAATCTTACCTATAACTACAAGACTCAACCAAATCTATGTTTACTAGAATGGCCCAGATCTTGAGAAGTTGACTTGAAGGCTGTTCGCTGTTATACCGCTGTAGGGTACCACCCCCACAAACCACCTCAGGAACGTTGAAACGAAATTTCTTCTTGGGGGCATCATATTCTTGCTGAATAGTTATTATAAAGAGAACATTTTTGCTATTTTTAATGTATAAGTCGACACGCAGGTAGAAAATATTTTATTCAGATTCTGCTGTATTAAAAGTGCAAATACTGTAGTTGCATCAAACATCTAGTGTGTACGTTTTCTTTGGTTTCTTCTTTCATTGTACCACGAGCAGAAAGGGTTGCTTCCCCGGCCCCGTAAGATATTTCAACAGTAGCAAGCTATTATCGGAAGGTTAATTATGATGATTATAATTTTTCGCATCTACGATCGGAAATGCAAGCGAAAGCCATGGTTGTAACTAGTCGCGTGTTCTAAGGGGTATATGGTCCTTCATTTAACAACAAGTTAGCAAAACCGGCAGACAAAATACCCCTTCATGGCCAAAAATGCCTTGTGTTAGATAAAAATTTTTTGCCTGGAGGTCACCCCCAAACCCAATTGTAGCAACGAACCTGGCTAAAGCTCTTAATACTCTTTATTTCAGTTATTGTAGAAAATATTATAAGTAGTGTAGAGTTGGCCTTTATTAGCTTTAGCTACTCCTTTAGCCAACTGTAGATAGATAGTATTATTGTTATATATATTATCATCAAGATTCGTAGGGGCACAGTACCGCCAATCTTGCAACAATAACCATCAAAGTGAGCTTGGAAGAAAACGTAATTTAAATGGCAAAAAGAATGATTTACTTCGATGAAGTGCACAGGGATGGCGCCAGAGAAGAAATTGAGGGGGCTTCACTATTGTCCCCTGCCGACAGCAAGTAAAATGATCGGGGGTCAGGGGGTTGAACTCCAGAAAAATTTTGCCATCCACGCCCATTTATTTCGGTTAAAATGTGACCAAGCCCTTGAAACACATCAAACAAGCAAATGTTATGGCTAAGAATGTAATTGAAAAACCAAGAGTTGAACGGTCGAAATTCTACCTGTCGGAAATTTATTGGGGGGGCTCCTGCCCCCCTGAGCCCCTCCGGTGGCGCCACTCTTGGAAGTGGACTAGGCAACTTTGGGATTTATAGAAGTGTCTTTAAGGCCATTTCCTGCAAATCAGCTGATGATGGAAGAGGAATTTTTCCTTGTATTCAATCATTTCTTATTTCTCGGAACTTCAGGATCAACGGCATCTGGCAGCATGTATTAAATAACATTATTAAGGCTGGACTTTGAAATCGCCACATGATTCCATAATGACCTAAGGGGATGCCTCCTTTTGTTTTAATTTAAAAATTTGGCGACAAGAATCATATTGCAACTGATGATGCAAACTGGACAATATTTCACGTTTCTTTATGAAAAGGTGTCTAATAATTATAAGAAAGTAGTACTGGGGCTATTACAGAAAAAGATGCACAATGCTTGATGTTCGCCTTTTTGTCATCGTCTGTGCCAAATTGATGACCAAAAAACCCAAATGGGAATATTACCCCCAGCCCCCTTATGAATTACACTAGCCAAACGTAAAATGGGTTGCTCGATGACTTTTCATGGTCCGTCTCATTTACAAACTGACATTTGAGCAGAAAAGCATCCACTGGCATGGCAGCAGAGGCTAGGATTTGATTTGCGTCAATCCACTGAATTTGCTAAAGTTCACAATAATCTGCCCCTCTACTAGGGTTTGCCCTTCCCCCGCTCTATAGCCCTTCCACTTAACGTAAAACAGCGCATAGAGACTGGAAGTTTAAAAGATGATCATTTGTTTTAATGATAAAAATTATCTGTTTTTCTATAAAATCAAATTAATATTGAATACTTTCTCAAGGCACAGTTCTGGAGGCAACATTTGCCGCGTCATTTTATACACACACACGTATATATATACACAACTTTTTAAAATTTCATTCAAAAGACATTATGAATATCTTTTAAAAAATAGGCATAATATCAAAAGCAACGATTGCAGTTAGAAAAAAAAGATGCACTGACGTTATGACGGGTGACATTAACAAAACCTGTACCTAAAGGAACATCAAGGAGCATTAGTAGTCATTTTTGGCATTGATGATGGGGCTGAGTTATTATGAACCATCAAAACCAACAAATGTGACCAAATAAAGTTGTGGTGTTACAAGGAAGGCATGGAAATAAAAACCCAAAAATATACAAAAACAAACTCGCAACTTAACAAACTTGTCAATTTAGCAAAGACTAGAGAGCTGAACCATTTATTAGAAACTACTTTGGTTTCTTATAAAGGGGGTTTTTCAAACAGAGTTGTGATGGATCTAAAACTTTGTATATGTTATTCATGTCTGTGGGATAATCTTGGTAATGCAATGTACCTCTAACCTTAACTATGCTGGTTAATCCATTGATGTTTGAAACAGTGTGTAATCAAAATATAAATCACAGTTAGTTTATACATACACACCTAGTATTTGTTGAAGATTTTCAGTAATTCTCAAGTAATGTTGCTTTATTTTAAGTTGGAAATCACAGGCTCTCTGCAGGGAAATGGAGATGCAGCAGGGGAGAGGAGAAAAAGAAAATGAAAGGGAAGGGGGGAGTGGAGTATATACCACAGCCTATATTTGTAACTGATGAGAATTTTTCAACACATTGAGTAAATATATCTAATATGAGTAAATATAGGTGATGGATAAATATTATTCCCTTGGATTAATTGAATTTCATTTCCTGCCTTCAAATGAAATAATGATGATAAAAAATAAAAATTATATTTTGAACTCTTATTAGGGAAAAGTTGGATATAGAATTCAGGGACAATAGGATTAAGAACTAAAATTTCAAAAAATTGGGATTCAAATTTGTTTAGTTTTCTAATGACATTTAATTTATATAGTACATATATTTGTTTAAATTAGAGCAACATTACCCTAAAGGCCAATCACCAATCAATCCAGTAATAAAATTCACATCAACACAGGCCAGGATAACTTCAAATGGTTTAAGTTTTTATGAAAACCAAGGAAAACCAAAGTTCATTAACAAACCTATTTAAGGTAAGGGAACACTCATACTATGTACATAATCAGCAGTGGGAGGCCAGCGAGCCTATTAACTTATCATTTTTGGAGGCATTAAAAATATCACTCAATTCAGATATATTCCTAACATTTAATAAGTCACTGTCAATCTGAAAATTTGTGTTCCCATAAAAATTATTGTAATTATGAGACTACTATCTAAATTTCTATCTACATAGATACAATTATATCTAGATGCATATAATTTTTCTTGGACAATTTCACGAGATTAGCTAAAATTCCAATCCCATTTTACATTGATTTCAAGGCATAGGCTCTATCTGTTATTGAAGCAAGCTCCCTTGACACCCAGCTCGGCCAGTTTTCTATGGCAATACCTTGGTCCCTGACTTTAGCAAAGAGGGTTTGTGGCCTCATCAGATTCACTGCATCCGTGGCCTTGCCCCAAAGTGCCATATTAAGCTTAACGCCAAGTAGAAGTGAATAAAAATACTTTTGTTCAGTGCTTTCAACACTGCGTTTGACTTCTGCAAGCTCACTTTGATACTGGTAAATCAGCTTGTCCCTGTTCATGATCTCTTCATCTCTGGAAGCATGCATTTGTGCAAGTGCATCTCTCAGTGTCTGATTATCTGTTTTTACTGTCTGCAATTGATACTCAAATCTGACCAGATCTGACTTTAGGTCTTCAATCTCTTTTTTGTAGACTTCTAAATGTTCCTTGTGCATTTCTTCCATCACTCTGCGTGAGGTTTCCAGAGCTTTTTTCAAGTCTTCCTCTTTTTCTGAAGCACCTTCTGGTGTCTTCAAATTAATGATCTTGCCATAAAAATTTATGTTCACTGATCCAAGATTACTGAATGCAGCAGCCATTCCTTTAACTGCCTCATCTTGTTCTAATTGGATGGCTGTGAACTGTTTCATGAGGTCTCGCAGTTGCAACTCTCTCTGGTGTTTCTCAGTCTGTCTTGTTGATAAATCCATAGCCTTTTCAGCTGTAATATCAATTCTTAATCTTTCCAATTCCTGCCTAGCTTGCTGGGCATTCTCTTCTGCTGCAATCAACTTTTGCTGCAAAACTTTCTCTGTAAAACTCTGTTCTACCTGTGACTTGCTGACCAAGCTGCCTCCGTTCAATTGGACACTGGTAAGTTCCCCTCGGACACGGACGAGCTCATAATCTTGCTCTTGTAAATCCTTCTTCAGGTTTGAAATCGTTTTCTCAAGACTCACACAGTAATCTCTACTCGCTGTTAAGTCTTCATCTGGCCCTGGTGGATTATCAAGTCGGAAGAACTTTCTGACAGGTTCGGCCTGCATTACGTCAGGCAATGAAAACAAATGTTTCATGAAATCTTCTAGGCCCTTCTGTCGTTTCTGAAGGAAAAATCTTTCGAAGTTATTTCGAAAAACTCTTTTTGGTGGCAGGTTAAGCAGGAAACCAGGAAAAAGCTTTCTCAGCTTTTTGTTCAAAAGCACGAAATCTGAATAGCGACGATACACAATCCAGGTTCGCTCACCGTTGTTAACTTCAACTTTGAACAACGTGAACCGTTCTCTTGGTGCAAATGTCTCCTGGCCGCGAATCGTAGATGCAAACGACCTGATACTTCCATTGCTAGCATATGAGAAATTGCTATTTCTTCCAACTGAATATTCGGAAGGCGCATTTGACGCCGTTTCTACAAAGGACCGGCTTCTACCGCTCATATTGCCGTCCATCTTTAATGGATAGATACCTTTCTGTCTGGATCATGTGATCATGGTAGTCAGGGCCGGGGACTGGGCACCAACGAACCCAATGTGACATGAAGGGCAGCTTTGTATGGGGTCACATCGCTTTGCCAAAATCTTGATATCTTCAACTTGCAGGTCTGCCATTACTAGTTAGTTATTTATTTGCGATCCAGAGCAAAATTTGGGCTTTAAGTTTGACACGACTTGTCCCCAAAACCAGCCATCTCCGAACAGGGGGGCAAGAAAGACAAAATTTCCGACAATTGTCTGTAAAACAATAGACCCATTGTTAAGGAACAATAGCTGATTGTTTAATCTATTGTAAATCAGGTCAAATTTCTAACGAACTGGCAATTTGTGGTCCTTGGGGAGGGGGGCGCTCTGCCCCAGCCCCCTCCCCATTTGTTTCGGCCCTTCGGCCGTGGTTCCAGGGACGCCTGTTCAACTCGAGGGCAAGGTGGGAAGTAATGCAAGAAATAAACGCAGTATTACAGAATTTTTATCTCTTTTTTCGCATAAATCTAGACACCTTTTTCTCGGGAATGCCCCTGGAAAGCCAGGCTTTATAAACAGAAGAATCCTTCAAACTTCCACATGGACGTACCCTTATGGGGATATCCCGTGCATCCGATAACCCTAATCAGTACAGGCTTTGTATTCGAGCTTTAAGTAAATGAGAACGCAAAGCATTTAAAGCTGGTAGAAGTTGGATAAAAAAATCTGTCGTCTCTTAAAATGGAGAGTGGTGGGGTTATATTGCAGGGGAGGATTTGTGATCAGGAGACATTGGCCCCAAGAAAACGTTACACAATTTACAAAATAAGAGTGAACAACGGCCAAAGAACCTGGATTGTTTATCACCGCTATTCGGATTTTGTAAGTTTACAAGGAGAACTGAAAAGGGAATTTCCACAATTCATCCTTAACCTGCCACCGAAGAGAGTAATTCGAAACAATTACGATCATTCTTTCCTGCAAAGAAGGCGGAATGGCCTGGAACAGTTTATTGAACATTTGTTTACACTGCCTAAGAACGTACTCGATTTCGCTTCGGTCAGGCGGTTCTTCCATCTCGATGATTTACCAGCACCAGATGCCGCCTTGCCTGTCAACAAAGTCGATAGGAGGAACTTTGGTGGTACCCAGAGAAAGGGTTTTGAAGATACCAAACAGGATAACGAACAGGAACTGAAAGACTTCATGAGAAATATTGCTGCTGATCAGGAAGAACAAGACGAGGAGGCGGAAACTGCTGCTGGTCTTGAAGAAATCAATGTCAAATGTGGGGGCATGTTTATAGGTTACTCAGGAGCTTCTGAAGATGGTGTAAGAAAGATAAAAATCCCGCGAAATCCTGTCAAAAAAGTAGTGAAATCAAAGGCTGAGCTTGCAAAAAATCAGAACCAAGAGATTCAAGACCTTGAATTTCAGTTGCAAGCTGCTAGGAGAGATAATCAGGCACTTGAAAGGGAGTTGATCAACAGAAACAGATTGGTTCTCAGATATCAAATAATTCTCGCAGAAATGGAGCTGTATGTGAAGGCTGTTAAAGGAACTTGGCGTCCTGAAGATCACCGTGACCGCGCAACCTCCATATGACTGTAGAATGCTATGTTACATTTAAATATCATTAAAAAACTTCACGTTTAGAACATTTAGAGCCCCGATTAATGATGAGTATTGTCCTCAAGATTTTCTGTTGCAGGCAGCCACGAGGCCAGCAAAAAATTCTAAGTGGAGCTTAAGTCAAACCCCAGAGAATCATCAAATTTTCATAATCATCAGCGCAAAGTCCACTGTTTTCGACTCTGATAAAGCGCCATTTAACTTTACAAACGATTCTTTCAAACATGTCCTGGCATGAAGTTACAGTAATACAATCTTTAGATAAGAGTAGAAGAGAGAGCGTCATGTAAGGTAAGCGAGGAGGGCAAATGAGAAATCAATATTTCTGGTAATTGCAAGGCTAGGAGAACGACGAACGTTCTATAGACTTTAAGTTGGTTCGAAGCTAGATTTGATCTAACTCTAAGTACTTTGTCGGTAAAGAAGTGGCGCTCATTCCTGAGTTTCAACCTTTTGCGGGGGAGAAACATAAGTGATAAGATTACCTCATCTACTGTTGCGAGAAACAGGCAAATGTAAGTTACTGCTCCATCGAAAAACTGCGTAACCAATGCAAGGAACTTTTTATTTTAATATGATAGATGATGATATATTAATAGTTTATTATTTTAAGTGAGTATAGCCCTTTTCCTTTGATATACATCTATGCAGGGGTGGATATAAGGGGAGTTTTCTGGTTTCCAGAAACCCCCCTTTGCCATTTTATTATTATTTTGGGTAGTATTTTGAGACTAAGAAAGACAAATTGTTGTGTTTCTTGTGTTTTAATGCAATACGGAAAGGAAATTGTACGATCCTTGGCCATTTGGAGGCCCCAGAAAAGGTGAGATCTCTGAAGCTTTCGGGGGCTCTGCCCCCTGGAACCCCACCAGAATTCAGCCTTGGAGCTTAGGGTGCCCTTAGACCCCCAGTCCATACCTTCGGTCTTTCCCCAAACTCTTTACCACACTATTGAAGAATATCTAAATCTGGAAAACCCCCCCTCTAAATTTCTAGATCCGCCCCTGCTATGTTCCAGTGTTTGTCATCTGGTTATGCCTGCATTTTGCCCAGCGCAATTGCAATTTTCATGGTTTTTTCTTCGGCTATACTTGTTCTGAAGTTAGGGGGAAGCGGTATAGGCAGTACTACGACAAGCTTGGATATTATTCTTTATAAAATTGAAAAAAACATAACAGCTTCACAGATCGTGATTAAGTATAACTCGACTCGACTCATATGCAACATGCAACTGTAACAAAGAATAGAGATTCTGTGACTGCAACTTCCCTGACGCTAAAATGTGCGCATGTGCTATTGAAAGCACACTAACAGAAGTGGTCTGGAAACTAATCTAATTCACACAATTACATTACTTTATAGAACACAGGGATTGCACCAAAGGGGGGAAGAGGGGGCTGTAGCCCCCCTGTCGGGAAGTGTCAGCTCCCCGTTGGGGAAAAATGTGAAGCCTGCCTGGGAATTTTTATGTTCAGAAAGATAATCTCTATTCGGTCATGTAGCCCTCTGTCGAGGAACCTATCCCCCCGTCGGGCAAATCCTGGTGCCACCCCTGAACAAGCTCAAGCTCAATTTTTTGATAAACCTTCTGAGTATTGTATTAATTTCGTCCCCCTGATTTTTCGATGCTCTTCCCACCCCCGAACTATTAAATAGCTAGTCACAGATAGCTGCGATTAATTCTTCTTGTGACAATCCGATTGTTGTGGTTCTATGGTTTCACACTGCATTCGAAATATTCGAATCATCGCCAAAGTTAACTCCCCAATTCCCTCTTAGTTTATCTTCATAGTTTATCTTCCGATCAAACGCAAACCTATCGGGATTTCGCCCTAAATTTCGTCATTTTAAGAAAACAAATTTCCTAGAAATGCTTTTTCC
This sequence comes from Catostylus mosaicus, assembly GCA_964019065.1. Lineage (NCBI taxonomy): Eukaryota > Metazoa > Cnidaria > Scyphozoa > Rhizostomeae > Catostylidae > Catostylus > Catostylus mosaicus. The sequence goes on along the minus strand of OZ025192.1, from coordinate 2,548,194 downwards.
ATCTCAGTTATTCGACGCATTCGATTCATTCTGATGTTTACAGACTTATCGATACACAAACCAGTCAAAATGATCGAGGATTTTATTTTGATCATTTGTCTAGCAACTGCTTTGAATTTCATCTTAGCTGTAGTTACTAGTATTGCATTGCGCGAGAGCAGTTTTACTGCAAAAGTCAACATCTTCGACGTAGTTGACGCAGGTTTTCTTAGAATCTTCAGAAACTTACGAAAAGTATGTAAAATCGACACATATTCAGTTATCGGAGTGAGTTTGAAAACATTAATTGATTTGGCAGCTTATTACTTCATCTTTGGTGTTGACGGAAAGAAAGACGTTAAAATTCTGAAGGAATTCGCCCAAGTAGCCATTTTCACCAGCCCCCTTCTATGGGCGTGTAGATTTGATTTATATGCTAAAATGAAAAGAGATCTTGCAGTGTGTTTAGCATCGAGTTACTTTCATGGATATTTAGAGAAATTGGGGCAGCATTTGTCAGATTCACTAAAGGAGTCAGTAGAGCCCAATGATGTTCCTTTCCCACCAGTTCGCTTGATTTTAATACCAAGAAATGGAAGAATCTTTGATAACTTGACAGACGCAGATCCAAAGATACATTTCAAGACGAATTCAAAGTCAGTGCATATTAGTTACTCCGGAGTCCACAGGCGGCCCTACCATTGCAGCTTATACGAAATTGCCACTTGCGATTTCAAGATACGGTGCTGCATTGAATACGTATCAGCTCTTAGCGTGCTTAGTGAATTTAGAGACTGCTGGGGATTTGGGCTCAAAGATATGGAAGACATCATCATGATTTTCTACAAAACTCTAGTTGAAAAGCTGAGTCTGGATGCAAATGATGCGTGTAACCTGCATCTATTGCTTTTCAGTGGAGAAAAGGGGGACTTGGTTAATGCGATACAAGAGAGAGTTTTAAAAGATGAAAGGCTCTTACAACTCGTAAAATACAATTAAATGCCCGAATAAATGCAGTATAAACCATGTTAATATTTAGTAACTATTGAAAGTAAAGAATGATTTGCACGCATTAATTGCCTTGCTTTACATAGCAATGCCATCACTCACATTCAAATACATAAAATAGTGCTATAGTTCACTTCTAATACAAATTACGTGGGTATAAACCCAAGGCTTACTCTTAAATCGGGGTAACAGGGACGTGTAAACCTATTAGTTCTGGATTTTCTAACTAAATGTGAAGTATGATATTCAGTTTTAATATCAGCTGATTGTTCAGCTGTTGAAATTCAAGAATAGTACGAGATGACATTGAAGGGATTGTGAGTGTAAAACGTCGCTAGGAACTGTGGAAAACGATAGCCTGCAGATGCTGCTGGATGTTTCTTGCAATCAAAGAAACGAGCAAAGATTTATCTTGCAAAGGATCCGCAAGAAAGCAATGAACAGGAATATCTTTTCGGTTTTGGAACATTGCTTTAACTCGTCGTTGGTATCCATTCTACGTCCTATGATTGAAAACTTTTTAAGCGACTTTCTACAACAATTATTGAAAACTAAAGATAATGTTATCTATGGTTGTTATCATCCGTGAGTCAACACTAAGGTTCTTTCATGGTGCCTGTGGCTTTATTCAGGAAAAGTGGAAAACCCGCAGCGCACAAATATTGTAGGGAATAAAATCATCAGAAGATAAAAAATTCTAAGAAAACAGGTCAATTTCTTTGAAAAATTCCGACGGAGCAAATACCGCTTGATACTAGATCTCTAGCGTAATTTCTTAACAAATTTGCATGGCGCCTCCGCACAGGATCGATGTGACCAATTCTTCGCAAAACAAGTTCAGAAAGTGTTATCAAACGGCCTACCACAATTTAACATTAAAACTTCGTTCTTATTACCTTATTCTCTGTAACAGCTTGAGCGCATTTCTTCAAGCCTAGGTTCTCGTCTTCTATCATGCTAATGAAAATTTTGCAGCCGCTTTTTTTTATTTTACGCTTCTTGCTTGACTTTCCGAAATGACATAATAGGCCTGAGTTCCACTGCAATGCAAAGACTCATTGTTGAAGGGCTTCGATATTCAAGGCAGCTTTGAAATGTCTCATGGGACCATTTGGCAATTCCCAAATGAACGCTCCGGAATTTGAAATCCTTGCATCTTTCAAACTTTCCATGGACCAAGGTTTCTAATGCATCCCAAATGCCAAAAATTTTATACTTAACACCCAACTAAACATTTATAAAAACAATCCTGGAGATAGACAGTGGATGATTGCTTGATTTTATGATTGAGGACTTTCGAACCCATCCAAAGCAGGCTTGATAGAGCCCCGAACTATTTTGGACAGCTTAAGAAAGATTTCTTTTAAAATCAACCTCTGACGATAAAACCTTTCTTATTTGCCTTACACCCAGGCCCGTTATTTGGGTTTTTAATGGGAGGTGGCCATCGCATCGAGGGATTGCACGAGTCCCAAATTTTAGTGGGAAGGATCCTTGGAAAGTTTTGGAAAATTGCACCTTGCAATTAAAACCAAACGATTGCCAACAATCCGAAAGAACCTAAATGAACGGCAATTTATCAACAAGACACAGCTTTCAAACTTGAAACTTACCAAATTCTAAGCAATTGATCGACAGGTGAATCGCCTGGGGTGGCACATTTCCGCAACCCATGTTGGAGCGGACCTGCTTCAACCTTAACACAAAAGGCAGGGACGAATCAAGGATTCTGGGGTTCATGCTTCTCGCGAAGGCCAGCGGGGATTTGGGGTCGCACAGGGTAAAATTTGAATTTCAGGGCCAAAACTGCGCCCAATAGTTACTATTTGTGGTCTATCTTAGCTTTAGTTAGTTTCTTATAAATTAATTTCTTACAAAAAAATGAGTAAAAAATAAGTCGCGCTGAGGAGTGTAGAGCTGTGCAATGAGCGCCAGCCAAAAAGGCGCGCCAAAAAATCGTTGCTTTGCGGTGAAAAGGGGGACTCACGCCCCTTGCGCCCCCTGAAAGGAGTGATACATTACTTCAACTAATAAGTAAGAAGGAAACTTTAAAAAACATCAATAAATTTGGTTTATATTTAAACTTTTTTCAAGGTTTATATGTAGTTACATTTATGACGAGGTGGAAAACTTTTGCTTCACATGTCTGTGATGAGAAACATACACTGAATGCTTCCCAGTTTGAATTGTCTACATGACTACCCCTACAAATATGATGTGCCCTCGAGACTCCCTCAAATTTGTTGCAAAAAGAAATGGAGAGCAGTCTAAAGACATGATGCAGATTCTTAAACCTGAGAATGCTATGATATATTTACATTACTTAAATTTGTCAGTAAATGATATACTACGGTCATTGCTGTCAAGATTAAATCAACGAATTCAGTATATTACTTTATATAGTTTATCATTATCAGAAGTCATCGATGATGTTTTGGCACAAAACGTCAGTTTTAAGATAAATTGAAGGGGTAGAACTAGGACGATGATACTCATTTAACCAGTTGAATAGGAGAAATAAATAAAGTTTAGATTTTTTCCATAAGGTATGACATCTGATAATCCTAATAAATTCCCCATACTTGAATTCATCGATTTGTTAACTCAATTTAGGAATAATTCCTTAAAGTTGTTTAAATGTTTTGGTTCTCAAGTTACAATGTATTTTGTGGTTGTAACTCTTTTTGCTTTTCCAAAACTCCTCTCTTTCATATCCTCGAGCTTTGACGAGGCAAGGCCGTGACGAGTAAGAAGGCGTGGAGGTTGTGACGCAGCCTTTAGCGCGAGCCTGGGTAAAACGGCCCCTAGTGCAGATCTTGGTTGTAGGAGCAAATATTCAAAAAATTTGATTTGAATGGACCGGGTATTATTCACAAAATGCTAACAGGGCAATAGCCACGGGTACAGGGGGCGTGGGGCATCACATATACCTGGTACAAAACTCCATAGGCAATACCAAAACTGGAGTTCTTGCAATAACGCCGGCACCAAATTTTGATAAAAACTAAATAAACTAAGGCTATAAACTAAAAATGCAAAATATAACATATTTGCGTTCGGGATGGCGAATTGGGTAGCACCATATTACTGTTATCCCGCATGTCAACTTTATTACTACTGCAGTGCCTTTCAAAATTGAAAAATGCCGAATACGTCACGCTTCGCTTCGTCTTGTCCTCAGCAACGTTTTATCTAGAGTTGCCTACGATTTCGTCATATGTCTTATAGATATGCTGTTTTCTTCATTTCTGATTAGCATAGAAGTTAATGTTCGGCGGCAAATTCATTTCAAGGCTACCGGAATGCGGACAGATGAAAAGACAAATATTGCATCAACTCTTAGCCCCCCTCCCAATTAAAAATACACTATCAAGCCTTCAATAATAAAATTATTTAGGTGGTTATTGCTGCTTATAAACCCGTTGCTTATTCTCAAAAAAATGCTCATTAGCAGCATAAATTCAGGCTTTAACAAATAACACATTCTGACGGTTCATCTTCTGTTTCCACCGTTTTGTCTTTGACTTCGCTTTCATCAAAAACATCATTGTTCTGCGGAGCAGTTTTGTTTTCATCTTCTTTGAAAAAGCTTTTCTCCTCTTTGGGCGATGTTTTCTTTTCTGCTGTTGGCTCCTCTTCTACTGTCGAAGAGTACAGCTCTTCACAGGAAGCTTTGATTGTTGAGATTAAGAACTGGTAGCCGGTACTAAACAAAATGAATAACAATAGTAATAATACAATGGCAAAGAAAATAACAATAGCGGTAACAATAGCATGGACAATAACAATTTCATTGACAATGGCAATAACAGTAGAAATAACAATGGCAAAGGAAATAACAATAGTGATATCAATGCCATCGATAGAAACAATAATATTGACAGTAACAATAGCAATGAAAAGAATAATAAAAGATTAATTATAGTAAAAATACCAATAGCATGTTTATCTTGTTTTGAATTAAACTTCTCACTCAGGGATTATCAGATGCGGCAATAGGAAAATTTTAAACTTGATTCAATGATTTTCACATATATTCTGATATCCGCTGATTTCAATGTAATTTACACAAATGCCATCTTCCAACATAAAACATACTTTATATCCGCCTTCAAAAAATTCAAATAATCGCACCCCCTGCTAATTACAGGTCTTTTGAAGTCATTCCCCGTGGCAACTTCGATTTCCATGATCTAGACTGGCGGGGGTACGCCCGATTATCCGTTGTTGTGCCAGTAGATAGCAATCATGTTGCTGATTTAAACAATTGTAAATGGCTCGGAACTAAACCTGTATTTATTACTGGAAATCCCTTGGTTTATGCGATGGCTCAATATCTCAAAATGCATATCTATGTGGTAAATTCAGTCGTATAGAAGCTAATTGCAATTTTTAAGAGCAGGTTTCTAAAACCATAGAAACAGCATATGTACCTTACATCTCCACTTAAGAATCTTAGTGGAAGAATAGCTGCATCTTCTGGTTAGAGTTGGTCATTTTTATTATAACGTTTTCAAATCTAATCGTAAAAGTTATTGATCTTTTAACTCAACAGAGAAGTACCTCTTTATTCCTTCCTCTATGCGCTTTAGGCAATTTCAGTTGGTTAGTTTTGACAAATTCGGTCCTGTTCGCGAAATGCAGTATTTAAATAATACTTGGGTTTCACTTCTTCATTTTATTAGAAAGACTACTATTGGCTGTCAATGGGTCCTTTTAAACAGAAAATATAGCGAGTTTATTTTGGCGCTTTTAAATCCATGCAAACTATGATATGATTTATATTCAAGTAACTTAGACTTCTTTAGTAGAAAGTGAAATCAGTAAATTTTTAGATCACGAAACGTGCAAAGAAAAACAAACAGATGATATAAGGAACAACGTAAAGCACCAGGAATACGAAGCAAATACTAGAGGAAAGATAATCAATTCTCGATTAAGCCCTGAACTTTCTTGAAAGTTGATTACCATTTTGCATGCAGGATTTCTCATTCAAGTCTACCACCCACATTAAAAGGCCCTAAACTTGATATATTAGTAAATAAAATGTGAAGAAACTCTTATGGCACGATAATAAACAGCGTAAAAAAAAAGGGCCAAGAAGGGACGAATTAGTTTGATAGACAAACTTAATCAATATGCCCCCTTGTCCTTATTTTTTAGAAGAAAATTCAAGCACTGATCGCTTACTATTAACAGCGAGAGCAATATGAAATACAGCACCCGAGGAGGAAGGGTACTTGACCCTAAATAGAAGAAATTTTTGACCCGGCTCTTGAATTTCCTCCTACCAATGGTACCCGGCTTTAGAGAAAAATCGGCGAAAAGTATACTCCACAATTCGATACCCGGTGTTAAAAAAAAATACAAAATAAATACCCGGAAAGGAGTGCACATCCCGTCAGCAAAATATACTAAATTCCTTTCCCCCTTGGGGAAAACAGCAAAACGAAACTTAAAATCTCGTTAATTACACATTTATAATTGGGCTTTTAGTCAGTCGATTTCTGAACTCGAAAGCTCTAGCTGCATATTAACATTGCGTTGATCAAAAACTGTAAAATGTCGCTTACCAGTTTTGTTCTGCCCACACCTCCAACGTGCTTATTTGCTCCATTAAAGAATCCAGAGTTGGTTTGGTGAGGTCCTTAAATGTCACCATTTTGTCGATTGCTTGAGATAAGCTGGTAAGGTCCCCGAGCATCATTGAGAGTAGTATGCACCAGTCTATGCAACGCGCTTCCACAAACACTGTTAGCAAATGTCTGAAATGAGGAAGCAGTGCATGTCTTTATATAAAACATGAATGGTCCCACCTTTATTGAATCATCTAGACAATGACAATGAATACACATTCTTTGAGGAACCGCCATGATTCAAAACAAAGTCAAATGTAACTCTAAATCTATCTGTGCGCACTAATCGCAACTTTCTACAAAACCGCAGCTCAGTGGCGACCTTTGTGATTTCCAGTTTAAAACGAATTAATGAAGATACAAATGTGTCATAGGAGTAATCGGATGATGGAATGAATGCTGCTGGAATCGCCTAATAATTTTTGCAATTTCAAAATCATATTCGTGAGTAGAAATACCCTTTGAGGCATGTTTTCAAGACTATAGCTCTGGTGAATGGATAGTGAGAAAAAGGTAGCATATAGCCTTTTTAAGCTCAGTCTGAAATCGTTAACAAATTATTCTAACTGTGGGTTGCAAAGTTTATCAAGTAAATGCTTCGAAATTTTATTTCATTTTTCATAAATTAAGGGAACCATTCCACACATTTTGCTATCCTACAAAAAAATAATGCGTCTTTTGTAAGCTAGATTCAGGTATATCTGTGCCCTCGAGGTAATCAACTCTTTTCGAACATTTAAAAAACAAATTATTTACCGACAAAGCTTATTTATTTCGTGCAATCTTTGTTGGGATAGCATGCATTGTCAACAAGTTCCCAGTATGGAGTCCCTCCTATGCAATTTACTACGAACCACCCCAGTAAGTTGCGAAAGGAGGACAGCCGGGGAGAAATGATCCATTTGCTTGGTCCCTTGATGAGTAAAGAGTACCGTCGGAAATGATCTATCATGTTTGCTGCTTAAGAAAACCATGCATACCTTAATTGTCTTTCACACTGCTTTGATCCAAGTGGAGTCTTTTGATCAAATTCCATCATATTCGGTGGTTCAGTTACCCATGAGCAACCATCTACGCTCTCTAACTCGTAGTCTATCGACTGAGCAACGGAGCTCGTTTCGGACATTTCTACACCCAAAGACTGTGTTTCCGGCTCTTCAACTAAAGCATGAGAATTGGACTGGTGAAAACGAAAATATAATACCAAGAATGTGACTCAAATGCTAATTATCTATACCTAGCTTTTTTACAAGCAATTAAATTTAAATGATTGAATACAAAGTGAGTGAGTGAGTGAGTGAGTGAATGAGTGAGTGAGTGAGTGAGTGAGTGTGTGAGTGAGTAGTGAGTGAGTGAGTGAGTGAGTGAGTGAGTGAGTGAGTGAGTGAGTGAGTGAGTGAGTGAGTGAGTGAGTGTGTGTGTGAGTGAGTGAGTGAGTGAGTGAGTGAGTGAGTGAGTGAGTGAGTGAGTGAGTGAGTGAGTGAGACCTTATATCGCACGTAGGAAAAATGGTCTCATCTCAGCCTCATTTTTCAAGAGGAACTTAAAACTATCCAAACCTTTTATTGACGCCAATTTTGCCTGTATTTCATCAGCTATATTTTCTTCATTTTCAACTTCATTCAGCTGAGTAGGGGTTCCTAAATCTCGTGGCGTTGCATCAGAACTTCTACAGTCTGCAAAAACAATAATTTTAGGCACATTAACATTGTATTTTAAACAACATGCTTAACATATAAATTTTGTCGTTTTTTATGAGAACTCATGTTGAATTTTTTGTCACTAGACAGACTGGACTGGACTGAACTGGACTGGACTGGACTGGACTGGACTGGACTGGACTGGACTGGACTGGACTGGACTGGACTGGACTGGACTGGACTGGACTGGACTAGAGTGGACTAGAGTGTACTGTACTGTACTGTACTTTACTGTATTGTACTGTACTGTACTGTACTGTACTGTACTGTACTGTACTGCACTGTACTATACTGTACTGTACTGTACTGTACTGTACTGTACTGTACTGTACTGTACTGTACTGTACTGGAATCGGAACCATCTAAGTAAGATTTATAGATTAGCTTTGCATTGGGAAAGAATTTAGGAAGGAAGGTTGCAGAATCACTCAAATTGGTTTATGCAGCAAAGGATGGCTTATTGCAAAAGTGATTTACATATCCAAGCTTTTGAAGATCAAATTAACAAGATTACTTTAACTCAATTGAAAGACAAAAGAGTCAGGAATTACAAACTTGTATTCGCAAAGGTTATAAGATTTCGAGGCAATCCTTTTTCAACCAGCCAATCGATTCATCATAAACTAGATATCTACCTATTAAACCTGATTACCTCAAACATCATAATTTAGAACTACTGAAAATGTATCCTTAAAATATCAAATGGCGGGGTATGATATGGTACTGTATGGTATGGAATGGTTTGGGATGGCATGGCATGGCATGGCATGGCATGGCATGGTATGGTATGGTATGGTATGGTATGGAATGGTTTGGTATGGCATGGCATTGCATGGTATGGTATGGTATGATGTATGGTATGATGTATGGTATGATGTATGGTATGATGTATGGTATTATGTATGGTATGATGTATGGTATGATGTATGGTATGATGTATGGTATGGTATGGTATGGTATGGTATGGTATGGTATGGTATGGTATGGTATGGTATGGTTTGGTATGGCATGGCATTGCATGGTATGGTATGGTATGATGTATGGTATGATGTATGGTATGATGTATGGTATGATGTATGGTATGATGTATGGTATGGTATGTTATGGTATGGTTACGAGGATGCCTTACGAGGCATCCTTGCACAAACAATTCAAGAGGAAATGTTAAAGTTCAAATAGGCTTACATATTTTGCTTGAGTCTCTGGACGTTGAAGAAACTCTTGAGCCATTTGTCACGATAGGAAATGACCAATCAAATTGTCGATGCATCACGATCAACGCCTCAACAAAATCATCAATGCGAGCCGCTCTGAATCTATGGTAAAATATTATGCAAGTAAAATGGGTGCTTATGGTAGTAACAATGATAAACGGAGCAAGCCTTGAATCAAATCTTTTTTTAAAGCGCTAGTTCAACTGAGATTTTGAAGCAAATAAACAGTGGCGCCGTGGGAGCACAGTTTTTGGGGGGGCCAAAGGTTCAAATTTTCCGACAACGAGACACTTTTTCCGACAAAACCAACAGCAGTGAACCCCCTTATAATGTCTTGTTTCTCAAGGTATCTTAACAGTCAATGAATAATCTTGTGATTTACTGAAAGAAGGAGAAAACTCGATAGAGAATTTAAGTCTTGTAATATTTGAATTCAGAGTACTAACTTCTTTCATAGCAATGGTGTTTTTGCAAAAACATCATACATCTCATCAAAATTTAATGATTTCGACATACTTTGCTTAACGCTTAACAGAATAAGGGAATTTAAATCATCCAGTCCCATGGTTGACCGGAAACAATTCATAACAATTTTCAATTTTGAGAGTGTCCCTTCACTGTCATTTGGTTGAGCCTATAGGAAGAATGACAAGAATCCTATAAAAAGTGTTCAAGATTTTCTTCAATAAATCTTAATGCTGTGATGAAGTTCTCCCTTCGCAAGGTCCTTATCTTTTCTTTCCATTTCTGCTAAAAAGGGGTCTCTCCTTTCATCTTCACCTAAAAAAACATATTGTTCTCTTTGGTCACATTATGGAATGCATGATCTGGTAGGCCATCAGTTGTGATAATCTAGCAGAATTGTTCTGGATCGAGCAGCGCAAATTTAAAAAGTATGGCTTTATGACAAAAGAATCGTGTTTTTATTGATGACAAGGCTTTATAAATTGACTAGATGCACGTTTTCCATCAGTATTTGGCGTTTGGATTCTCTTCACTTTTGTAATTGGAGAGCTCTTCACTCGCCTTCTTCCTTCTCATGAAACGTTTTGCTGGAAAATCTTGCTGCACTGTTTGTGTCTGCTACTGTCTCCTTTGTTTCAGCCAATACTTTCGTATAATCACTTCGCATTATAGGTAACCGCCCCTCTGCCGTCTCGACTAATCTTACCGCTATGAACGGATAGATTTGCCCTGACTGAAGAATATTTGAAGCAGGGTCGGTGATAGCGAAAATCTTCCGGAAAACATGTGCTGTCGTTATGGTTTCAAAAGATAAAAATTTGTTTTCAAGATTACAGCGACAGGGACCGTTTCCCCGCTCACGTTTGACTACCGGTACTGCTGTAACATATATAACAAGCAGTTCAACAAGTCCTCTGAGCTTGCAAAACATATATTCTCAAGTGCTTTTGAGTGCGACCACCATCTAGTGGTTGAAATCCTATGCGGGCGATGGACTCTTTGGATGCCCCTCTCTTCCTTCACTGTTTCGTATTTGATTTCTTGTGAATCATGGCGGAAAAATGAACACGAACGATGAAAAAAATTAAATCAATTAATTTATGGTTTTCCAACAAAAGGAAGAAAATGACAAAATTTTCCGATGGGCCTTCCCCCGGCCACGACACCGCTGACTTTGATGTTGCAAACTGTTACTTGTAGTCTTACACATTTATTACAAGAGATGAACTTCCTACAGCACTGAATATTTGTGGAAAGAACACTTTTTAAATTTCACAAATATGAACTTAAAAATTTCCGACAAGTATCGAAATTATCCGACAAATTTTTTTCAGGGGGGGCCATGGCCCCCCCTGGCCCCCCCGGCCACGGCGCCACTGCAAATAAATGAACAATAATGTTCAATTGAAGAATTGAGGAATATTTCCCCCATTTCTAAATTCTTTTACCGCCATCTCTGTTTAATTCGAAACTCACGTTTTCAAACTTCTGCCCCCTTTTAACTATCAAACCAAGAAACAACATTTTTGTATTTCCAAAGTTTTCAAAATATTTTTGAATTTTTTGAAGTTTAATATGTGCAAATTCGACTTGAATAAAATTAAAACGATCGAAACTGGGACTTTTATGGTTACAATTCCTTATAGTCCACTTTTGAATTGAATAACTCTCCTCTAACGAATTTTTTCTTCATAAGCTCTGATCGTCCGTACCCCCTCTCCAGTGGCGCTTGTTTAGGCACCTATGAGGCGCTCATCACCCAACCCTATGACTAAAAATGCTTAGAATTTTGCAAACTGTAAATGAGAGACAGGAATAACTAGATTAAAATAACAAAATGAATTATATTTATTGAATTGGATATCAACGTCTAGCGCTGTATTAGCAAATCGTCTTTGAATGTCAAATATGAAAGATGAAGATGAAAGGCTGATTTATCGCAAACTTTTATCGGTATTTCAATCTTGTTAGTAGTTATACATTGAACGATTGAGAGCTTTGATTGACTGAGGAAAATTATGTGCTGATAGAACTAAGATCGTACGGAATAACCATGGTTATTCGTCTTTTGAGTTTCTCTCTGAGATTGAAGAAACTGATGATGTCAAAACAGCCACCTGCATTAGTTGAACTCAGACCGAAAAGTAGTAATATAAGTAGTAGTAGTAGTAGTAGTAGTAGTAGTAGTAGTAGTAGTAGTAGTAGTAGTAGTAGTAGAAGTAGTAGTAATATAATAAAGTAATATAAATGCCAGAGATGTTATCAATCTCAAATTTCAAAATTCAAGGTGTGCATTGATTATCAAAAACCTAAATTTAATAACGAAAAGGTAGCTTTGTTTTGGGAAAATACTTTCGACGTTGTCAGGAGAGGAAAAGGTGGGGGGGGGTTACTCCTAGAGCCCCCTAAAATGCTGCCGATTGCAGTCTCTGCATCTTAATTGTTAATGTTGTCACACAAAACGCATTAGGGCAAAAGCCGTCGAAGAAACATGGATGTGGCGTGTGTCAAACGATAAGGAATGGCTAGGCATAACACCTGCCCGATTATGAATGCTCTATTGCGAGGAAAAGCGAGGAATGAACCAGAAATGCCATAAAATTAGGCTGACTCAGAGGGGGGTGCAGCCTTCTATTCCCAATGCAAATGCAAATAGCCACTCATATGGAAGCTGCAAACAAATTGCTTTAAACATTTTTTAAAAATATACCAAAGGAAAAGCATACCTCTCTTTAGTGAACCACGATGTCAAGTCGAAGTCAAGATGAGCGGAAAAACGGCCTAAATCTCGTAACCTAAACGATGACAGCAACTTGCGAGCATGACGTGCGAGTATTAAGTCTGTGAAAAACTGAAAATTAACAAATAAAAGTTAATGAGAAAGGTAGAATTGACATATAAACAAATATACACGGGAGAGAATGAAATAAGCCGGCAATAACCTATCTGCCAAATGAAATACCAAACAGGAAAAGGGCCTAAGAACATAAACAAACAAGCTAGCAAGTAAGCTATCAAGCTAGCAAGTAAGCAAACAAGCTAGCAAGTAAGCTATCAAGCTAGCAAGTAAAAAAACAAGCAAGCAAGTACGCACACACACTAGCAAGTGAGCAAACTCGCTAGCATGTTCACGTTTATGTTCAGAAATTGCTCTTTTATTTTTAAGAAAACAGTTTTATCTAAAAATGTCGTTGCAAAACTGGTGGAGCAAGGCATTAAGACTCCCAATATGTCAGTCTTAAAGGAACTGCGTCATAAGCAGAAAGTTTTGAGAAAGTTTCAGTACCAAAATCCTGCGATCGATAAAAAAATTTGAAAACTGAACTTCCTTAATAAACAGCATGTATTGGTTTTATCGCCAAACAAGGACTAAGCAGGGAGATACGTCCACCCCTAAAATTCCCTTTTGAAAATTTTGAAAAAACAACGATAGGAATTGATTTGTTTCTTTTTCTTTATACAGCAAAAAAGTTTCTTTGCCTGAGAAGTCTTACATTTGAAACACTAATGCGGATATTGATATTTATTATTTAACTTCTTACACAAAGGGAATTGCGTGGGTTTCCTCTAGGCAACATAAAACGCATTGTGAAGACGATGTAGCTATTTGGGAGCTCGTATTTTAAAACAATTTTCTCCCACCCGGTAGAAGTAAATGCTCGGCTGATCTGACGGATAATGGGTATAATCTGATTATAAGGAAACTTCGAAATATGCAAACAAAGTAATATAAAACATGGAAACAAGCATTGTGTATCCTTCACTTTCGCTCGGTTTCAATTAGCCTTGCAAGAATCACTTGCAATAACTTCCCAGATTAGAAAGAAATGTATGTTTTCATTTCCACATCCACTCAACTTATAATCCATGTATCCGGCAAGAAATACACCAAGATTGTATACTTCGGCGTTATAGTTCAAAGCTTCAACCGCTTTCATTTCAATTAAAATATTCCCGCAAGGGGGCGGTACATTACTGTTGGAAATGAATGATGACGATGATGATGATGATGCTTTTTCAAACGATGCTTTCTCTCCAAGTAAAATACAGATAAAAAAAAATAACTGTGAATCAAAACAAACTGTTTTTATAAACAAGATGTTTTATTTACCTAACAGGATGTTTTGCATTGCATCGACCTCTTATTAATAAATATCAATAAAGAACGTTGCATCTGTATTTCAGAAGAAAGCCCATTGGGCCCGGAAAGTTTCAAAACAGATGGGTAATCTATATGCACTGAAACGCAATCCATACAAACATATTTAGTTAATAGGACACACTTAAAGAGCTGTCCTTTTTCTAATTTCTAGGGCTTGGCACTTCATCTTGCCGTAAACCGAACCTCGGTGCCTTTTTACAAAATAAATGCACTCTTTTGCGAAATGAGAACAAGAAAAGCTCAAACCTTAGGATGAACCACTGTTTTAACTCATTCCCCCCTGATGCAAGATGGAACTCACATACAGATAACTGTGGGGGCAAATGCTGCACGGGGGTAAATAGATACTGGAAATATCCTTGTTTTAATAAACCAGCAGTGCATGTTGTCTGATGAACTTTGCAAATCTTGGCAACGTCGCCCCCGGGTATTTCTTTGATTTACAGTAACTTATACTGCACTATATTGCGTCTGGAACATTGTTATTAAGGCCGCATGTATCTTTTACCTTCCGCTGATGTTATCAAAAGCAATACATGTTTATGAGAAACAAGTGTCGTTTTGCATATTGTCTGATTCACGAATTGCCTGACCCTAATAATTTAATAAGAAATTGAGAACATTTCAGCCTGGATATTTCGAAAAATTAAGAGCAGCGAACCTGAGCCTTAATTTTACTCGTTTTTCTTAAAAAAGTGTAGTGTAGAATTATTTTGCATTTTATACGGCTTTCGTTTCCCAGGCAACAAGATTCTCAACGCTTTCGATAAATACCTGTTCGCATGATTCTACCGTGAGTGGCCTGCAAAAAAAGATTTGCTTCAGGCAAAGTAAAGTAAAAACAAACCAAAAAAAAAATAACTGGCGATGGTAAAGTAAATAACACAATTATGTTTAAAAACAGCGATTCATTCATATTTAGGATTATTTACTAAAACAAATAACACAAGCAATAAAAACACTGTTTTAGGGAACAGAGAATCCCTTTGTAAGAGAACTCAAAAACTCGCTACAATCTAAACTTTTGATCTTCACGATCCTTATTACACCCTAAAAACAAGGCAAGGCTACCCAAATTTTTCTTAGACCAATATTTTTCTTCGCTTAGACCAAACATGTCCGAAGGTGGTCCTTCATGATAACCCATGACGTCACTCTCCCGTGACCCTTTGCGAAGTTTCCAAGCCTGATTGCCATTCTCATTTCAACCTACACAATAAATTTCTTCTAAAACCAATAGACGACAGATTGGTGTGGCGTTTTTAGCAGCACTGTTTATTCTGCTCATAGCTGATAGAGAAAAGGGAGGTAATTCCTGCCTCTAACGACGATGAAGTAACAAGTCTTTTGTCGAACTTCGTTTAAGACAGGCAGTGTGCTTATATTGTTCTTTTCTTTTGGCGTATTAAGCTTCGGGACTCTTTATTACATTGGACATTATCACAGTGACATTCACAATATGACATTCAAGAATCGGCCAAAATGGTAAAAACAACGGTGGCATTTACCTTGAACCCATAGAATAATCTGACAGTGTTGATAAAGAGGAATCTCTTTTAAGCAGACTTGGTCTTTTCGGCTTTTCCTTTGGACTGGATACCCTTTAAAAACGGTAAATGCTGTTAAACATTTTCCAAGCAAGAAACAACAAGTTCTTGTTGTAAACAGTTTCAGAGTCCTTTGAAAAGTTGTGAGAAATGTCTGATTTGCATTCAAGATCATTATGCCGACATATCATTCCATCTTAGACAAGTCTCAGAATTTAACAAAAAGATGCTTAAATCATACAGAGGTTAATCGATTGAACCCTCTTTATTTTACATATTTGATCATTTTTATTAAGTTTTGAATCATGTTAATGCTTGTCATAATCTGAACATCTATTTTCCACATCTCACATTATAAATACTGTCTAAAACCATCAAAATATACAATTTATTTACTATTTACTCGATCACTCACTCACACACTTTATCAATCATTTAATCAGACAATCAATAAATCAATCAATAAATCAATAAATAAATCAATCAATCAATCAATCAATCAATCAATCAATCAATCAATCAATCAATCAATCAATCAACTAATCAACTAATCAATCAATCAATCAACTAATTAATCAACCAATCAACTAATAAATCAACCAATCAATCAATCAAGCAATCAATTAATCAATTAATCAATCAATCAATCAATCAATCAATCAATCAATCAATCAATCAACTAATCAATCAATCAATCATCTAATCAATCAATCAATCAACTAATCAATCAATCAATCAAGCAATCAAATAATCAATCAAGCAATCAATCAAGTAATCAATTACTCAATCAAACAGTCAATCAATCAAACAATCAATCAATTAATCAATCAATGAATCAATCAATGAGTCAATCAATCAATCAATCAATCAATCAGTCAATCAATCAATCAATCAAATTTCTCTGTATCACATACCCGCCAGTGCCGGCCTTGGTGGCTTGGTTTGCTGTAACACTGTTTGCACGTGAAGGTGGCTTGTGCACAGGAACCATAACTGGCGTTACGTCACCCTCGTTACCGTCCGTCTCCGTCATGATAGGCGGGTGGAATGATTTGTGATATGGCGTGCGAGGTGGAGAATCCGGATCCCCTTTACCTGAAATAACACAGTGAGGTATCACATGACCTGATAGGTGAGTAGGCAACGTGAAATTATTCGTAATTTGCAGACTTAAATGCTAAAATGCTTACCAATAGCTGTCAGGAATCTAACCAAGTCTTTAGCAAGCTACGATTAAATGTAAAACTCATCAAAATCATAATTTTTACCAATTTCGTAGACTTAAACAATATTTCTTTGGAATTAACTGACCACATGCATATTAGATGGATACAGACATGCAAAATTGATCCTCTTCTTGATTTAGCAGACATGATTTGAACACCTCTTAATGTAATATTATCATGGCCTGATGCCATGCAACGTCAAAGTTGCGATATAAAAGTCTATGGGTCATTGTGATGGATAAAATGCTTTTATTTATTCATTTCAATTCATTCATACATCAAACATATATGCTGATTAAACTTGAATATTCGGAAATAAAAGATTGATGCGGAAAGAGAAATATCATAAAAACTGATTGTATGAAACCAGGGGTTAACATTGAAGCCCGGACCTTTAACTTTTATTGCTTGATAAACAGAGAATAGGGGGTTGCTACGCCTCTATGAATAGGGAAATCCCACTAATTTCCACACATCTCCAAAAGCTTTGCTTGAAAATGAACTTTGCTTTATTCAATAATTGTCTCTTGCAAAAACTTCAGGAAAAGTGAGAAATCAATAAGCTTTTTTTGCTTCAGTTTCCTAAGCTATATCGTAGAATTAAAAATTTGATTCATAAAATATCACCTCCCATTTGTCATTGTCCAAAGCTGCCTCCAGAAGCAGTGTTGCATGCTAAAAGGAAATAAACAGAAAAGGTCATAAAAAGGCTATAGTTGAATTCATGGGTGAAGTCTAAGGTCATGAGTGAGGTCAAAATTATGCGGAAAGGCCAGATAAAACACTTAAACTAAAACCGTAGCTTCGACCCTATATTCACACAGGGATCATAAAAGTCATACAACAAAAGATATCAATGGCAATAAAATGGCTATTGATATTTTCATCTAGAAACGGTCATTCTAAAATGTAGCTAATTTATCAAATTTTATGACCCGAACGAACTGTGAGCACTTTAAACACATTCCTAATGACGATTGTACCCACAGTCAAAACGCTTAGGTCATAGGCCAAATAACGTCGACCACTGTTTGTAGTTAGCGTTTATAGTCATCGAATATACGTTGAAGTCACAATATAACTACTGTCAAAGCACATTGATTGCTAATAAAGATCAAAGCTGCAAAATATGTCACGATTTGCCCTTTAAAAAATAATTACTCGTCAAATTCATACCTGCCTACTGACAGAATGATGCTCCAAATTCTGAATTATAATTAAGTACGAAGCTGCCGTTTCGAGCTTATCAGATTCACAACATTCCTGCAAAGAAAAATGCTGCAGGTTATTTCTTTTAAAGCCTACTTTAAATCGATGAATAATTGCTGCAGAAACAAGGAATGTAACAAGCCTGAACTGTTAAACTTTTGAACGATTTTAAGTAATCAGATGTAAACTACCTAACTTCAGCGAGGTTTACACTTGCATTTTAATGAATGATGATGATGTGAAGTTTCAAAAAAAAATTTGATCATGATGATGACGGCGACGATGATGATGATAACGATGACGATGGTGATGATGATAATGATGACGCTGGTGATGATGATAATGATGACGATGGTGATGATGACGATGGTGATGATGACGATGGTGATGATGGTGATGATGACGATGGTGATGATGATGATGATGATGATGATGATGATGATGATGATGATGATGATGATGATGATGATGATGATGATGATGATGATGATGATGATGATGACGATGATGATGATGGTGATGATGACGATGGTGATGATGACGATGGTGTTGATGGTGATGATGACGATGGTGATGATGATGATGATGATGATGATGATGATAATGATGACGATGGTGATGATGGTGATGATGACGATGGTGATGATGGTGATGATGACGATGGTGATGATGATAATGATGATGAGAGTTGGATATTGAATATTAAAACACAGAGTAACAAATTAATGAAATTACTTTGAAAAGATCGATTGGATTTCCGACGACAGAAAAAAGATGACGCCACAGAGCAACTTCCGTTTTCCTCGCACAGTGACAAACAGTTTCCAGGTATTGTGGGAATTCTTGGATAAAAGCAACAATTCTTGGAAGTAGTGGATCTGAAACGGATGTGATCGTCACGCTTAGGTATGCATTCTACCAAATATTAATTAAACATGCAAAACTGTCAGTTAACATAGTATTAAGTTACCAATCAATTTAAGACAAGAATTTATCGATGATAACGAGCATGTGTTCACAGGCAAATATATAATTATGTCTCTATGATATTCGTGGGGACTTTTTCATATATCTGATTCAATGATTGACTGCAGTCTCAAGTCTCTTGGCTCAATAATTAATGATTGGCATTGGTTCTCATCCCAAGCCCTCTTTTACATCGGATAAATCATTGCTAAAAACCATCCCAAAAGCTTGGAACTTGCTTCATTTTTGGTCGATTTCCCTCTCTAACTCGAGACTTCGTCGCTCTTTGCATGACATTGTTAGTCTGTTTATGACAATAGGTCACATTGTATACAATACTACCCAAAATCAAAAGAAGAATAAAAGGCAAAGGTCTATCTGTACAGAATGGGGACTAAAACACCAAGTATGACACAGGAGTGGTGTAGAAAAACTTAATCAGAAATAAAACTGTCGGGACAAGACGTTACCTCTATTAAGAGGTCAGTTCCAAGCTCTAATTACTATAATGCATGTATCCATTGATAACAGCATCAACAGTTTTTACTAAAAACTGAATATGACAAGAATATTTCCCGACTAAACCAACCGTCTTATTCATACAATAAAAACTGAGAACTCGGAAACAACAATATATGCTTTAAAAAATGTCACTGCATACCTGGAATTGGTTCTGAAGCTGTTGCCTCTCTTTCAAGTACTTCGTGGAGCATCAGTTCGAGGACGTGTGTAAAGTATGGTAGATTTGTACAGGTTCTTGCAATTTCTAATGCATGGACACCCAAACTAAAAGGAAATTATCGTATGGTAATGGTCTATAATTTCTGCGAAGCAAGCAATGAAACAAAAAAACAAGGAGGATAGGAGCTTAACGTAACAAGTAAACTAATAAACAAACAAGAAGGCCACCTATTTGATTCTACAAGACAATTGAGATAAACTCAAGAAATAAGGAGAATTCACAAAAAAAATTGAAAAAACTTGGAGCTGCAACATTACTCACTTTCTTCGAAGAAGTTGCCTTAATATTTGCGGCAGATAAACTTGAGTCTAGAAGAGGAAATAGGTCCATATCATATTACATTGCTTAAGGTAAGTTTGTTTGATATTGTAGGAAAAAGGTGATTCACAGAAGTAAGAAGTGGCAAATAACATAATTGTATTGCAAATAACATAACAAAATAACAAACAACCCCTGTTTAAAATCATTGGAATTCTTATGAAAAGTCATGCTTTACTGATTGCTTTTGTGGTTTCAAGACTAATAGCGCTGGTATCAGCCCCATTCTCCAACGAAACAATATTTGTTGGCAAGAGCAATGCCTTAACTTCTAGTTTACAATTAATTTTCGTCAAAGGGTAGCCATGAAAAATGATTTAAGCGAAAATGTTTTGAGGAAGTAGAGAGAAGCTGCAGATAGAGGGCAAAATTTGTGGTTAGTACTTAAAGACTCTTGACAGGGATTGAAGCTTCTTCAAGCTGACGTAGTAAGAAATAATGTTTACTATTTGTCAAACATCACAAATGCTTGTAGCCTGCTTGCAGAAGAGTACATCTCTTGTTGAATCGTTAAATTCGGCGCTTTTTACCCCAATACAATCCTAGTTTCTCTAATAAGTATTAAATTTGCATATAAAGATAGGTACTAACTGTTCTTTCTAAATTGTAGCTAGAGAATAAGTTTTTCTTTGAGAAACCAGGCGAGAAAACATCTGAAACATTATCTGTTCCAATTCCAAGAATGACCGCATCTTCAAACAAAACAGCTAAAAAACAACAGAGCAATAATTGAGATCTCTGCTTATAACAATACACTAACATCGATTGTTTTTGGCCTGGGGTTTCACACCCCCTGCACCCCATTGTAGCAATTACCCTGTTCATAAAAAGCTAGATGTATAACGGAACAAAACCGAAAATAGGAGATCTAATTCGTCTATTTCTTGATATTTTCCTCCTTTCTCAACTGAAATAACAAGAAAGTAAAATATAGAATTGACAAATAAATAATAAACAAATAAACAATCATTTGAAAATACTCACAGAGTGGGTAAACATGCAAATCAAAATGAAGCATAATTCTCTTTGATAAGAATCCAAGCGGTCTACCGCCTTCTTTTATCGGAAATAACGGCAGCCAAGCCTGTCAATGAAGGTAAAATAATGTCACTTGAAATGTCTTTCTGATAGCCAGCATCAAAACAAAAATGGGCATTCGTTTTAAATAAAGTCAATTGAATGCTGGTCTTACTTGGATAGTCACAACGGATGTGCATAAAATGAAGAATGCAAAGTTTTTGAATTAAAATAACAAAAGTTCTAGATGGTGATAGTTTCGAGTGTTATTCCTAGGGGAGCTGCATAGAGCCACAGCAACCGAAAGTCGCAGATTCCACTCTGGTAGCACAAATAAGCAAAAACGAAGCTAGTGCGAAACGAGGCTCGGCTATTCCTGCCGAAAATGGCCTAACCATATGGCATAACAGACCAAACCATGTGTCCTAAAAGCATACCACGTCTAGAAGCAAGACTGTTTCTACAAATGAATTTAGAGGAGACCGTATTTACGGACTGCTTGTTGTAACTATTCAAACAATGTTGCAACTGACTGTAGTTAAACAGGCCTGTAAAACACGAATAATTCCCTGACAGCTTACAAAAACTTTCCAGTATATTGAAAGGTAGAGTGTCTCATTGAACAGACGCAACTTACCTTCATTCCTTGCGCTCCACAGGCTAGCCAAAGCGACTCAGAAAGATGTTTCTTATTAGAGTGAACATCAAGCATGTACCAGACATTCTCAACACACGATGCCAAGACAACTGGAGCTAGGAACTGCACCTGAATAAAAATGACAAATTAAAAGTCTCACTTTTATTAAATTTAAAAGGGGTTGCAATGTCAGCGAAGACACTTTAAGAATGGTAATTTCAATTTAATCTCTCACTTTTAGAAAAAAAGGAAGTTGAGTTAGCAATTTTGTGCTGGTGGATAATTCCACAGAAGAGCGCTATTGAATACAAGCGAGTTGATTACAAATTTCTTTTCTTTTCTTGTCGTTATTACGAATAATAAATACCTTTCTTCCAGCTCTTTCAGCAGCTGGTCTGTCTTTTTGTAGCATGAGAATTTTACCAGCAACGTTCATGATCAATGAGTTTGCTTCATATCCCTCCATCGATGTATTCAATGTAGCTGAATTAAAAATAAAACATTTTGATATCTTCCACATGCTATTGGCCATAGATACCCAAGAGTGCTAACCTCATGATTGGTAAGAGCGCTAGTCCAAAACCTTAATCACTACACCACAATATCATAATATTTAAAAAGAAGTAGTTTTGCTACAATAAGCATCTTACTACACAGCATGAATATGAAAAATCATTTGTACTTACACTGCTCGTTCTTTAGAGCAGAAAGACTTAGTGACGTCACAAATAAAGGATGCTGTACATGATCCATCAAAGAAACTTCGGACACCAGCAACGGTCGGACAGTGGCCGCTAAAAGAGATAAAAGTATACTCTATCAAAATGAAGCATTTCAGTAAATGAGGAGATCAACATAAACAGTTGACTTTTATCTCTTGTGATATTTCTACTTAAAAGCAGAAATCTTTACAGCGACTGTAATATTTGACAACATTGATATAAAAAGGGAAGCATTAGGCTCCTAAGTTTGGTTGAGCACTCGTATGACTTGGACTATGTTTGGTCCTGGCGATAGCATTGTGCAAAGCTACACATGTGCAGTTTGAGCACTCCCATAAACAACTCTTTAAACTGCTTTATTGATCAGTCAGCATGGCTCGAGCTGCATCTTCGATCAGCTCTGTGCCGCACTGATAAGCCCACATAGTGCGAAACAGTACTGTCTGCAGAGGGAACTCACTACTTTGAGTATAAAGGGAAATCAATGTACAGAGAGAACTCACGTGATGTCTGGTCATCCAATAGAAGCTGGTAGAATGAGACTTGGCAGTCAGCAGTGTAAACCAATAGAATATCGTGAAATGTGTTTATAAGAAACACAGGTGATTCGAATTTGATAGATTGAGCAGTGCTAGCATCCAGGTTCGACTTACGGCTGTGGATCCTTATCTAAAAACAAATTATAAGATCACTTCTTTGTCTCTATTCCTTTAAGAATTTAATGGATGCATGAATAAAATTGTGCCTATCTGAATGGTCTGATAAATGGATGAAAGAATGAATGAAATAATGAGTGAATGAATGAATAGATAAATGAGTGAATATCATTCATAAGCTCGATTGATCAGTTAAGAAACTGAATAGTTAACTTGAAGTTGCCAATTAAGAGAATGAAAAAATAAATAAATAAATAAATAAATAAAAAAGTAAATAAATAAATAAATATATAACAAAACAAATGAATGCATGGTATAATAAATGGATGAATGAATAAACTGACGAATGAGTGACATAATTGAATAACTTGACAAATTAATTTACGAAATACCGAATGCATGATTGAACAGTAAATGAAACAAATCAATTACAGATAAAACGAAAAAAAAAATTAATATGTATGGAGGAGAAAATTAAAAAAAGGCAATTGATAAATATTGCTATATGACAAGAATAAAAGATACGCCAGGATTTGGTCAAATGATTAATGACAACAACAAATATCACAAGAGATGTGAACTTCTTATACCTCATCTGATTCGGCTTCAATGTTGTAGCAACCAACGATCAGATACTCATCCCAAAGAGTCAAGCCACCTCGACACGTCACATTTCTCTCCTGCAAACATGATTTAAACAGCTAAAAACGCAATACATGGTACACTTCTTCAACTACTTGTACGGGCTTGAGTACATGCAGCAGAGTCCCCCGCCATGTGTTGTAAATCGAAGGTCACGCATTGTTGTATGAACATGGAAATACGGGAAACTCGGATAGCAAGAGTACCGGCAGAAAGAGGTGAGTTTTCGAGAAAATGAACCTCCCGTTTATCAAAGGGTTGCCAGAAATGATAACTTCATTTACCCATTTGCAAGGTATTCCCGGCAATGAATAATTCTTACCAAGCCCCCCTTGAATGAGCCACAACCTACAACGCAATACGTTTATCTAAATAAGCCCTAAGGAGAGGCTTAATCGAGTTAATCCGCAATACACAAACATACATAAATTTACATAAATTAACATAAGTTTACATAAATTTACATAAATTTACGTATGAAAATTTACGTTTTCCATGTGACAAATACAGCCTAAACATGTAAGGGATTATTCAAGGTGTTCATGTTTCACGGACGCAGTTATTAAGCATACTAGTCAGTGTAATTAATTTGGAAAGAGGAAATGAGCATTGAAAAGCACTTCTTAATGCGGTGGTTTTTAGGTAAGCTCTATAAATCTAGCTCTTAAACACCCCCCCCTAGTTACTCCCTTCTCCCATTCAAAAATGTCAACAATTAGTAAGACTCCAGTTAATAAGACGGGGGGAGGGGGGTGACTTGGTGATTTACAAAACTATACTCCAAGGCATCTTGGGGTCTGTGAATGAAATTGAACTTTTGTACCTGAGTTTCGTTTCCAAATAATTTCCATTTTCTTGTATTCAACGAATATAGTGCGTATCCAAATTTTCCAGCAACAGCCATGTCTCTGCCGCTCCAGTCAATCGCAGCGTACTACACGAGAATAGTAAAAATAATGTCAGGAATCTTCATTGATAATGGATGTATGGGACAAAAAATTAGAGGGAGATCATAGAAAGCGCACAATCAAGTTGAGTACGAAACAGAATTGAATTGAATTGAAAAGCCAAGAAAACGATGAATGAAAGATGAAGATAAAAGGAACGATCAAAGGAAACGAACTAAAGGAAGGGGGAGGCTGAGCGAAGCAAAGTGGCGGAAGGTTAGGGAGAGGCGAGGACAACGAAAGAAGGTGGAAAGAACTGAAAAGTACAGAAAATGAAGAAAACACATGAACATAGAAGGAAAGGAAGAAAGTGGTCAAATCCAGAGAAAATTAAGCGAAGCGTGCCACTATTAATTTAAACGGATTGCTTATTACGAAAAAAGTAAACTGATTGAAACAAACCCTGATTGGCCAATTAGCATTGATGTAGGTTGAAGGGACTTGTATGGTCTGCCAATGCCTATTGCTGAACAGGGTGCTCTGAGCTCCATTTTTTGCTTCGGAATTTGGCAAGATCATGTCACCGGAATTGATGTAGATTGAGGATTCCCCTTGTAAGAACAGGTGCTGTCTGTTGGGCTGTTAAAAAGTAGACGAAAGTTTAGGGTAGATCAACATGTTAACAAACAATCGATATCGAATGAATTGCACGGTATTGTATTTTATTGTATTGTATTGTATTCTATTGTATTGTATTTTATTGTAGTGTATTGTATTGTATTGTATTCTACTGTATTGTATTGCATTGTATTGCATTGAACTGTACTGTATTGTATTTTATTTCATTGTATTGTATTGTTTTGTATTGTGTTGCAGTTTTTTGTATTTAATTGTATTTCATTGCATTGTACTGTACTGTGCTGTATTGTATTGTACTGTATTGTATCGCTTTAGATGGTATTGTATTGTATTGTGTTGTATCATATTGTGTTGTATTGTATTGTATTGTATTTTCTTATGTTGCATGGTATTGCATTGCTCTTAACTTACCATGCAAGGGTTAACAGCAAGGGCACTCTTGACAAAATTCAGCTGCAAAATATCTCCTTTGATGAGATTTTCAGAATTTTCCGAAACATCTGGGACCATGATCAGCTGATATCCTTCAGGCCCCCAGCCCTGCAAAGAACAAACATAGTTTATAGAAAAATTCAAATTTCGCTTAATCTGACTTTAAAATGATACAGCTGACATAATAACTACAGCTAAAATGTCGAGTATCTAGAAATTAAAATTGACCAGCTTTGGATTGCCATTTACTAACTTTTAAATTGAGGTGCAGTAAGATACTCTGGTAAGTATTTTCGGTAATTAATACAGGGGAAGGCCAATTAGAGTAAAGATTTTAGCGATTTTATACGTCTGTAATATAAACTATATATATTTGAAAAGGGCTATTTTTACGCGAATGACTAGGATAATCTTTAAGTTCTCTTTTTTATGCGATCAGTAGCTACTAAAGTAAGTGAATTATTAACAATATGGAGCAAAAACTTTAGCATGGACCATGCTTCATTAAAAAACGGCCACAAAGTGAAAGCATTCTCTTACCAAAGATTTCACCATCAGCGGATCTTGATGATGTAGATCGGGACTGGAACTATGAAAACACATTATCAGCAAAAATGTTTGATGTTCAATTAACTGTGTACAACAGAAAGAGCAAAAGCAAGTAGATAAAGAAGTAGAAAAATAATGGAGAGATAGGTTGCTTGTGTCCAAACGTTTACGTTGATTCTTCTAAAAATAAAGGAATAATAGCCAATACTTGTAGCTTTTAACATCTAAAAAACTGGTAATATATCATAGTTTTACAAAATCTCATCTTCAACAGAGCGTTGTGGGTCAATCGCTTAGTCTGGGGGCAGCCTCCTCTGGGTGAGTCAATGAAAGACGCTTACTTAACTGACAAATTCAGCCCATATTTTGAGCCAATAAGATCAGCCCCCCCCCCCTATCGAATATTGTAGATGTGATAAAATTACCAGAAATCTGACTGCAAAGTGCATGTTAACAATGCTCCGAAAACACTCCAGACAGCTACTCCGCCTTTGCTCCATGTCATTGCCATTGCGCAGCCATCTGGTGTCCATGCTAATGACGTCACACTTCCTGCTTTTTTGCCTTGCTCTAAAACGTTACAAGCATAAATGATACAATTTTACACAGTACGGGATAATATGACTTCATAAGGTCTACATTATAACGCAATACATGATACGTAGATGTCTACTTTTTCAGATACGTAGACTATACTAGACAATTTGACATGATAAGGTCTACATTATTGCACTATACATGACAATACCACACCATAAGGTCTACATTATATATAAACATACGCTACAATTTAAAATGATAGCATACAGTATAATATAACAAGACAGAATATCAACTTTATCTAGATATTAGTCTCAGTATTCCTAGGGATTCCTTCTTGGACAATATATTATTTAATTCTGTTATATACATTACAATATATCTTTGGAACTGTAAATAGGCTAAATAGTGCTTCCAATCAGTAAAATCACCAAAGATTCATGAAACTGAAGCAAGGCTATTGCGAAAAAATCATCGGTCTAGCTTGCTTGCAGTAAAATTTACCAGGGACTTTTACCTGTGATAAAAAGGGCATAAAAATTTATCATTATTTATTATTGAGAAAGAAATTATAATAATTTACCAGGGACTTTGATGTCCTGCGATAAAAAAACATAATATCCAATATAATATACTGCATAACAAATCACATAATAACATAGAAAACGATATTACATGATCAATGTCAAGACGATGAGTGAATACCTGGGTAATCTTTCAGAGGGAGAGAATATTTGTGTGACAACATTAAACCGCCGCATATATCATCAAAGGTGTAAGCAAACGCCTTGCCACTGAAAAGGAACACATAGAACTCAATATAATTGTGGTTTAAAGCATGCGCAGAGTGCCAAAGTCAACCAGTGGAAGACGAACATAATTAAGCGTATAGGCCTGATACAATGTGGCCTCCCGGCTATTACCACAGTGGCTACATGGCAACCTATGTACTGGGGACACGCGGTGTGCGGTTCCGCACAAGATATATATATTTATATACTAACCAAAAGGGTGCTACCCAACTCGTAAGGGTGCTACCCCATTTTATTTACAATTGGGTAGCACCCTTATGGTTAGTATTTATACTCCATGTCAGCCATTGCCTATTTGAATGTATGTATAAAGCTTGGCTCTGATGAAGGCACCAAGCCGAAACAAAGAAAAAACAAGTCTCCCGGGAGTGGTCGAACTGCGTAAAACTACATCGGAATTTCACGACCCCTCCTAAGGTCGAGACTAAAGATTACAGTTGGGTAGCAGCCTCATGGTTAGTTTATTAACTCCATGTCAGCCATTGCCTATTTGAATGTAAATTTCTAGTCTCCACCGTGGGGGTTGAACCCACGCTCACCACATTCGGAGTCAAACGATAAATCCACTGCGCCACACAGGAACAATATTTATAATGTTAGCTCAGTTGCAAAACAAGACCAGATACTCAATTAATGAGGTGTTTATAACCGATGGTATGTGGTCATACACAAAATAATAAAATGAAAACAAACCTTTTGCAACCAAAGACAATCATCTGATATTTGTGATTGACTGCAAGACACGTTGCATCGCGGACATCTTTAGCAAAAACACCAACGATTTCCTAAAAAAAGACAAAAAAATCCTTTTACGTCGGTTCTGAAAACAAATGTTTTTGGTACTTATTTGAAAATATAACAAACATGACTATAAACAACTCACGGTAGGCCTTGAAATGGCCGATGTTGACATGAGAAAACCACCTCTTCCATCAGACAGAATGAATGCGAAACCACCAAGCAACGAACTGCATTCAATTGCTTGTACATATAAGATGTCTCCACCAAGTGATGATCCTAGAAACAGGGCATACTACTTAAGCAAAGCGACCAACGTCTTTTAACTACAATACGTATAAGAAATGGTCATGATCCACGGCTGGGAGTTGGAGCTAATGGTTGGTCTTTCTTTTATTCCAAAAAAATACTTCAATACATATTAACGGTCTACACTACTTACAAGGATTACTTTACAATACTACTGGGACGAATACCCCCAGAGGAGCAAAAGGCTATGTCTACCCCAAGGGGATTAAAATAGATAAAAGAGAGAAAAACTAATTAAACTGAAACTACAGGGCTAGAAACAACACATACGGATAATAAGAACGATTGGATACTTAAGTCTGCTTTATATTAGACGTCAGATCAAGGTGATGGCAAAGGAACATAACAATGAAACTAGAGAAACTTCTCTTGGAGTTTCTTATAATACGTAAATATAAACCACCGTGCATCTGACGTCCAATATGCAACAGACTTACAAACGAAATGGTTGGTATCGAATTGCTTAGGGGTCTAAAAGATCTATAGGGGTGGGGACACTAGGTAAACCTGATTGGGGGATTATGCGAATTAACTTGATAAAATGTACCCTCCGGGCTATCAACACAGTGGCTCTGCAGCAACCTGTGTACTTGGGACACACGGTGTGTGGTTGATTGGGAGATGGTAATTTCGAGGAGAGTGCAAATATTTTTTAATATTCAAAGATAAGGGATGTTTGATAAGTTTGGGGTTATGATGAATAATTTTTATCAACTTGATGGTTAGACCTCTCGTTTAAAACAGTTTCTGTATTGCATAATTTCAGCAAATGGTAAAATACATTAATGTAAACATGAAAAAACTCATAAGATTCATTATCAGCTTTCTGGTACTGGGAAACATGGCAGAGCAAGAAGTGCATGTTCTCAATGCAGGTGTTTGAGCATGTCCAATTAAGCATTGCATGAAATAGCAAAGACCTTGGCATAAATCCATGTAAAAGTGGACCACCAATGTAACCCATGTTCTATATTTGTTAGTTAATTGAAGTTAATAGGAATATTTTAATAATACAATATCTAGATTTACCTGTAGTTGTTTCAAGGTCTGCAGAAAACCGGACACATCGAATGTTAAAAGCAAGGTTGCTGTCTAACTTTCCATTCCAATTTAGACGATGCAACCAACCATCATTTGTTGTTACTATCAATTCTTCCGAGCGAGGAGAACAGCTGCAATGAAAACATTTTAAAAATCATTATCAGATCGCACCGTCATAATCATCATCGTCATCATCATCATCATTGTCGCCGTTGTTTTCATTATCATTATCATCATCATCATCATCATCATCATCATCATCATCATCATCATCATCATCATCATCATCATCATCATCATAATCATCATCATCATCATCATCATCATCATCATCATCATCATCATCATCATCATCATCGTCATCATCATCAGTGATATCATTGTGATTTACATACTAATATTGTATTCATGGTTATCATCGTCCTTGTACTCATTGTCACCATAGTCATGTTCAAAATCAATTTAGAGACTTTACCTTGTTATATCTGCATCAAGGTGTATTCTATATTTCAAAGAGAGGCTGTATTCTTGAATGCCACGTGGCTCCAATTGCTCCACATGACGTGACCTAAAGTGACAAATTTAAAAAAGTGTTCATAAATGTGAAATATAATAAATGTGTAATGATAAACCTGGTGTCAACCCTAAAAACAATGTCAATCTTGCAATGACTACTGATCTCCATACAGGACAAACAAAGCTTCCCTAAAAAGGAGGTTTGCAAATCATTTCAATATGACAAACTGACTGGAGTTGTAGATAACACTTTTAGAGTGAGATGATGCAATAAGTAGGTAGCAAGACATAATATATTTTTCTTTGTTTTTCTTTACACTCTGTACTGCCTTGACTACGATGCAATATTACAGAGAGGAAACAATAGGAAGGGAGATCTCCCAATGGCCAAAATAAAAAAGATGTCACATCAGAAATTAGTATGTATCAACCTTTAAATTATTAAAATAAGAAATAAAATAATCTAATGTGCATAGTACCAGGTTCTGTCCCATTTCAGACATCAGGTCAATATTTGAAGATGCCAACGATAAGATATGAGGAATTGAGGAATTGAGGAAAGGAAATATACAAGAAAGTATATTTACAAGATGGCTTTAATTACTTATGTTCATACTCATTACAAATTCACAAAAAATTTCTCACCCTGGGCAGTGAAGATGGTAGATATATTCTCCATCTTTATTCAGAATATCAAACAATAGAATGCTGTTCTCCGTGGTCTGTTATGAAAAAAGAGAAAACAGTTTAGAGGATTGTCTAGAATTAGCAGTAATTAAAGCAAAACAAAGTATGTCCCTTAGCATGTGGTCAAATCTAATTGGGGGAATGGGAGGCTGAGTGCCCCCAAGGACCACAAATTACCATTTTATCAAAAATTTGACCGGAGTTAAACAATAGATTAAACAATAAGTGATTGTTCTTTAAACAATGGGTCTATTGTTTTGCAGTCAATTGTCAGAAATTTTGTCAGAAATTGTCAGTTTTTTCCTTACTTGCCCCCCTGTTCGGAGATGGCTGGGGGGGGGTATTCTCTCCCTCTGGCTACACCACTGATGCAGAGTATAGATGCAAAAGTTAATGCTCTCCTGTTTCTTTGTTTGCATAACTGATTTGTTTTGCAAAACTCAAACTTGCATGGAAAAGAGAAAACATAATTTTCATAGCTTAAATGAAAATACCTAATCCTTACATTAAGAAATGCTAATAAGAACTACAAGGTATTGAATAAAGTGGTAATAATCATACTCAATAATCAATATAAGCAATATAAAAATAATCAAACTTGAAGATTCTGTTTCAGTTTGCCAAACTATATTTCCAATTTTTTAGGTAAAAAGCCAATTTGTTAGTAATAGTGGCCTATCACATTGCTATTCTATCACACTGAAAAGGATCTTGAATCAAAATATAGAAAAACAATTTAAAATAACTTCAAAATATGTTAAGAAAGAAAATAAAATGAGGTCAAGTCAAATTACTTCCTAACTGAGAGGTAATTTAACAAGTTGGAGTTGGGATATCGGTGCTTTCCTTTATTAAAAGTATAAACTGTTAGTCTTATACATTACATCTATATTGACATTGCAATGTGGTTGTTTATATCTAAATTTCACTGCAGCTACAGTGATAGTTGGTTTTTGAAAACATTGTCAGATTGAAATTTACTAGAAGGGTATGTTTTACTTGATATTTACAAAGCTCATTACCACAAAACTGCAAGCTTCATTAAGCACTACAGAGAAGATACTGCAAAAGTTTCAATGAAAATTACAATTTTCAAAAATATTTTTTATGTTCCCTCCTCGATAAGTCTAGCTATTGAGAGATCTTCTCCTTTAGGAAATTCCTTTACATACAATTATTTGTTCTTGGTTGGTGTTCATTATCTCCTTAATTTTTGTATTTTATTTGTAGTTGTAATTAACCTTTAATATTTTGTATGTATGGTATTTTAAAATGAACTGAAACTGCCACTGAAATGAGTAGAGATATCTTCCCCTTGATCTTCAGCAAAAATTAAAATCTTCTTTGTTGAATTACTAATATGAAATGTAGAAATATTGAATATTACTTACCAAAACATATACAGCTGAAGAATCTGGTTTGAATGCAGCAGATACATTTTCACCACTATTTTCAATACTTTTCTTTGTTCGATGATGAATTGTCAGTAAAATTCTTGGCTACAGGTTAAGAAAAACTGAGAAAATATTCACCATGAGCATAAAATTATTAAAATGTATTATTTCATAATTGATGACTGTTTATCAGAGTTAAGTTTCTTACATTATGTAAAACCCTCTCGGTTGAATGTATAGAAAAATAGTTGAGTGCTATGAAATCCAAAATGGATAATTCTGATAATGAAAAGAACTACAAAGACAAATGCATTCAATAGGGAAGCGTTACTCACCTTAGTTTTCCATAAATAAACGCAATCGGCAGAGAGGACAACAATCAAAGTTTTTGTTCTGTTTAACTTCACGTAAGATAACTGTGAGCAATCTCCCAACCTTGCGTTGTGACATTTTACACAGCCAATTGGAAAGTACATTCTGCAACTTTTTGCGTCTGTGTTTTAGATTAAATGCAAAGTAATTTGGCGTACTCAAATCTCTTTAGTTGCATTTTATTGAGTTTGAGCTTTGATATGGCATGCTAATCACTTGTTTTCGTCCGTTTCAAAATATATTTTCTCTGCTCTGCCTCTTTTCATCTGGCATCGTGGAACAGCCTCGGATTGAAATTGAGATAGCAAAAACAAAGGCTTTATACCCTGTCCTAGCTATTACCTTGACCAACAGGGAAAATGACATTTTGACTAATTAAAATGGACTACAATATGATCTTCATTTGTTTCGCTATTTTAGAAGAAAATGCTAAAAAATATTTCCCTCCAACCAAACAAGTTTGCAATCAAAATCTCAAGTCCTTTTTAGAAATTGAATGCCTTACCTAATTTCAATTTGATTAAAGAGATCAATAGCCACCCGTTTTTTCAACCAATGTTCCAATATAAAATCTATGTAGAGACAACACATATTTATTTTTATTGAACAGGGGGTGCTCCCTCCTGGATTAACTTTGCCACTGTGGGGGCTCCTCCTTAAGAAAATCCCGTCATACAATCCATTATATATGCAATCATCTCAATCTTTTTGGCTTATCCAAATATCGAGTGCATTCAGTGGCGCAGCCAGGGTCATTTCTTTTGGGAGGTGAGGGGGGGGGAACGTTCAACGAAGCTTGATTCCTTTGGGTTTCCAATGGGAAAATTTTTTGGACGTCGCAAAATTGTGTATCTCAACTTTTACCATGATGAGGGGGAGAGCGTTTGCCCCCTCTGGTTAACCTACTGATTGCATCGTCTGGCTAAATTGTTCACGTGGTAGTCTATTTATTGACCAAGTTTGGTCCTTACAAGGTCTGAAATAAATTCGCATTATTAATAAAGCTTTTGTATCATATATCAAATGAAATGAAAAAGGGTTCGGTCACGCACTGCTGAATACTGCATATTATTGTGTAAATTACGATTGTTTCTAAGCTTGGCTCTCTATGGTTTATTGTCAAATAGCTTATTTTCAATGGTCAGTCTAGGAAGACTTGAAAAACCCCGTCTATTCCGGACTCGGCAGTAGAGAAAGACACGCAAAAAAACACTGCACAACAGTAAATGAAAATGGAAGAGGTTGAAGTGATCGATATATCTCCTTTCACAAAACCAAGTAACTACGATGAAGCAAGCAGAACGAAAGTCCTAATGGCCTGGGACAATGCATTTTGTGAACTCGGCTTTACAGTGATAAAAGGACACGGTGTCCAATTGCAAGAAATAGAGAGCATACATATAGATGCTAGAGATTTTTTTGCCCAAGAAAAGGATGTAAAAATGAAATGTTGTCGTAATGCTGGTTACGGAAACGGTGGATATTTGCCCAAAGGTATGATCAGTGTTGCGAGATCTCGCCACCCCAAAGACACCAGTCCGTCAGATTACATAGAAAACATTGAATTCTTTGTGGGTGGCGAAGGAAGAAAAATATAAGCCACAAAGCCAGACTGTCTATAGTGTACTTTACAGGGCCAAATAACGATGCAGTAATTTCTCCATTGGAAAAGTTTTGCACTACTGATAAACCAGCAAAATATCAACCAGTAGTCGCTGGACAATATTTGAAAGCTAAACAAAATGTCATGAACGTGTAGTCGTTATCGAACAATGTTAAGCTCAGAGCTATTTTATGAGGGAAAGGGGGCAACTGGTCCCCTGTCCCCCTGCTGTAGGTACCCCTGATGAAAAGAGTCGAATCGTTAAATTTTGCTATTGCTTATAGAAATCTTTACAATAAGCTTTCAACAGATTTCCTAAGGTCCTTTCACAACAAAATATAATTATTTCCTTTCACAGCAAAGAGTTTCTACTAGTTTGCACTGTCTCTGTGTATAATTTCCATGCTAGTCTTGCTGTTGATTTCAATTTCATTCAAAATTCACCTTCGAAAACTAGATTTATCAGCATTTAGATACTGATAAGGCACTGTGCTGCCCCGCACTGCCCCCGTACCACAAGGGCAACGGGGCACCTGCCCCCGCTGCCCCCGTGGCTCCGGCGCCCTTGGCAATAATCCTATTCAGGAACCTGGTATTAGAAATACCATCGCAGAGGAATTTTCGGGACCATGTGGACGGTGCATGTGGAGAGACCAAATATTTTTAGCCTCAGCTTGAGAATGAGGCAATTGATGACAGGAAGCAAAAAAGAGGAACCATGACATCTGCGCGAATCTTCGCATAATTTAATCTAGTGAGAAGAATACCGCGAAATATCGCTAATATTGAATCAATAGTAAATCTAAAAACAGTCTTCGACGACATGCTGAGCTTAACCTGGCAGTTAGGTCTGACACTCCGGCGACTTTTCAGTTCTGAGATGTCAAAACCTGTTGTGGTTTTTGTTCTTGGAGGCCCAGGAGCTGGCAAGGGGACTCAATGTGAGAATATCGTGAAGGTATGATGTATTATTATGCTATTCTATACCCGTCTTGGACTTTTCATCTTAGGCCCAGTTCAGACACAGAATTGCGAACGTTCAAAGCAACCTGAGATTATGAGGTTTGTTTTACTAAAAAAACCAAACGTTAACATTATTTTAACTGTCGCATTCCTGCAATTCGCCCCTCTTTCTCTTTCTTTGCTGATCATGAAGAATTGGATGCGGCATATGGTGGTGGTGACGTGTAACAATTAATAATCAACAATAGCATGCCTAAGTGCTCTACCTTTTTTGTGTAATAATTATAATAATACCGAGGGTCAAGATTTGAAGTATTGACCATAGTCTACGTTGAAACTTCATTCAAATTTTTTATTATCTAACTACCTACTGCTTCTTGTCTATACTCCTACAAATGGCATGCAGCTTTCATTAAACGGAGTGACTATTTGACTGGCAACCAGGCAACAATGTTATATTGGACTGTTGTTAAATTAGGTCACAAGCAGGGGCAGAGCTTGGGTCAGAGGATGGGGTGCAAACAGTTTTGAGAGAGAAATTAGGCCGACTAGCCAACCAAAATTTGACCAACTAACTCAAAATCTAATCCCACTGAAAAGCAAATGTCGCCCCCCTGACCCCCCACTGGCTCCACCCCTGGTCACAAAAGATTGTTGCTGACTGCTGCTCAAATAGTCAAATTGTTTATTAAGTAGCTTTTGATAGTGTGGTCAATATGCAAAATGTATTTTTTTACTTTAACATCTAATCATGCCCCATTTCATATCTAGTGGGAAAAATTTTAAGAAATGTTGGTGGGCATAATTGAAGTGTAAATTAACAGACAAAGGAACAATTGAAATTGAATCAACCAGAGAATCAGTGAAAATAAAAATGAGTGAATCAAAATGAATGAATAGAAATGAGTTAACTGATATGCATGAATGGTTATCTTTGAAGGAATTTGGTTTTGTTCATCTTTCTGCCGGAGAGTTGCTGCGACAAGAACAAAAATGTGGATCAGAAAATGGAGAGTTGATAGATACATATATAAGGGAAGGAAAAATAGTTCCTGTTGAAATAACTGTTAATCTTCTAGACAAGGTAGGAAGCTTTTTTCAGTTTTGGTTTAGGAGCATAGATAATCTCATAAATGCTAGATGTATTTCAGACCCCAAAGTTTCCAAAGTGTGAGCGGAAGTTTTTTTAGAAACAATAAGTACCCTGTGGATGCTCTTCTGAAATTGTTTGAATAAGTCAGATGTAGCAGGGTGTTGGAGCAGGACTTGAACTTTTACCACCCATGAGTTAGTATCACAGATAATTTGGCTTAAACTTGTGTTGTTCGTTTCAGAACAAAACTGTATGCAGAAGAAATATCCATAACGCAAAGCTAG
This sequence comes from Catostylus mosaicus, assembly GCA_964019065.1. Lineage (NCBI taxonomy): Eukaryota > Metazoa > Cnidaria > Scyphozoa > Rhizostomeae > Catostylidae > Catostylus > Catostylus mosaicus. Next base: position 2,511,489 of record OZ025192.1, on the reverse strand, counting down.
GGCACTGGGATGTATGTGGTTTTTATCCCCTAAAGTGGAAAAAAAAAGATATGAGTATAGTTGATTTCTATGTGGCAGCTACAAAACTGACCATTTATATAATTTGATACCAGGATCTTGAAAGCACAACTCAGTTCAGTTCAGTTTTAATTTAAAATTCCACTACATAGAAAAATCTTTCAATACACATCACTACAGCACAAAATCTTTTGAGTTTGGTATACAGTTAGCCAATTTATTATTTTTTGCAATCCTAATGATGCATTATTTTCATTAAAGGCAATGCAGAGAAGTGATGTGAAAAGATTTTTAGTAGATGGATTTCCAAGGAATGAAAACAACCTACAAGGATGGACGAAAATGATGTCAGAGAAAGTAGACCTGAAAGCAGTTTTATTTTTTGATTGTCCAGAAGAGGTAATAATCATAAGGCATATCTATAACTCTGAGGTTTTTATTTGAGTTAGGCACCTTATTGCTATCAAAAATGTGGTAATTGGTATTTGGGTTGTTTGGGACGTTGGAAAAGGCCCAAACAGCTGAAAAGTCTTGATGAAAACATTCTTACCGACAACTGTGGCAGAGGTTGAAAAGATTCTATCTCAGCGGCCCAACAGTCCTACAGCCATGAGTGACTTTTGCAAATGGAGTCAAGCTAAAAACTCAAACCACCCTTGCAGTTGAACCCAAATTGTTCTTGTATTCTAAAACAACTCTAACAACCCAAAGGACTGAGAGGAAACCAAACTTTTTTATCTCTGTGACAGCTATTGTTTGTACTTTTTTAGTCTTTTAGATCATTTGCTTTTATGTTTGTACCAATTCTTTTCAATCCTTCAGGTCTTTACAACAACTTAAACAACCCAAACAATCAAGTGGAAACCAGGCTTTGATAAGGATACTTGTTTCTTGAAAATACCTAATTTATTACTAAATAAAAAGTAACCTCTTTCTTATTTTCACAGATATGTGTGAAAAGGATAATGCAACGGTCTGCATCTAGTGGCAGATCAGATGATAATGAAGATACACTCCATAAAAGGTTTTTAATTTTTTTTCAGATTAACTGTTCGTTATTTTTTGTTAAATCAAACTCAATCAAACTACAATGTGTTGAAAGATTTCCATAAATAAAGTAATCATAGAGGCCCTGTGTTACATCAAATAGTGTTACATTACACTTTGTTTCATTTAAATGCATTGCATTGCATCACATTACATCATATTACATTGCATTACATTAGATTACATTGCATTACATTGCATTACATTGCATCGCATTGCTTTGCATGTTATCACATTACATAGCATTAAATTACATAGCAGTACATAACATTGCACTGCATTCCTTTGCATGACATTACATTATGTATATTACATCACAATACATTACATTACATTACATTACATTACATTACATTACATTACATTACATTACATTGCATTATACTTTAAATAACATCACCATTGGATTATGTTACTTTGAGTGAAAAAATCCATCATAATCCTGTATATTCGATCTTGTTAATGTCATTATTAAGAAAATTGATAGTTCAACACATATTCTTAGAAAGACAGAGGTGAGGAAATTTCCAAGATTTAACTTACTAAAACCTTACTAAAAAATAATTCTCTCTATTAATATATTTGTTTTAAAGGTTTAAAATATACTACAATCAAACGATGCCAGTAATTGAACACTATAGAAAGGAAGATTTAGTTCAAAAGATTAATGCAATACCACCACCAGATGAGGTAAACAGTGCTTTCAGATCTACTGATAATAGTAGCACACATCAAAGTCTGTCAATTTGTAATATGCCCAGTTTGTTCAGCAAATTATAAAGTCACCTTAGAAATAATGGTCACCTTTTAGCCTGTTCCTTGCTTACTAATATCTGTGTCATATTTACTGAACTCCCTGCTTTCGCTGTATTATTTAAGTTTAATGATTGCAAAGTAAAATTTAACACCTTGTATTTTGGAATATTGTTAGATAGTTGAATTGAGTTAAATTGAATTAAATATAAATATATATATAGTATAATGTAGATGTAAATATAATATTTAGTTGAATTCGTTTGTTTGATAGTTATTTGATAGTGAATTGAATAAAAAAATTAAAAGATTAGATTTAAAACTTCTTAATCAAGTTTTTTCTGGTTCCATTTCAGGTTTTTGAAGAAGTTAAACTTACAATGTCAAAGTTACTAAACAACTGATTCCTCTATGAGACTTTTCAATTTTGGTATAAAATATTTTAGATTTTGATAAATGCCTATTATTCAATTCTAGACAGGACTAGATAGAACTATAAATTAATATTTAGCCTGATATAGGTGCATAGCCCAGAATCAATTTAATTTATAGACAATTCTGTGGTTGTACAAAGAATATAATCTGCTTAGTGTCTCCATCAGCAGAGGGTCCTGCCTCCTTGAAGATGATTTTTTTCCTGGAATATATATTTTGATAAATTATGTGTTGTAGTAAATTGTCATTTTATTGCAACTCTTAATAAACATGATGGTATTTTAGTTATCAAGAATCTAAAAACTTAATAATACTCCCTAAATACTAGAAACGAAGGAAAAGCATCAAAATGACACCCTGGGTAGATATACCTTCTGAGAGACTAGACCTTGCCTTGCGATATCTCCACCCAAAAATTCCTTTTTTCCATTTTGGGGAATCGTTCAAGCTTTATTCTTTTGTGAACTGCCTTTTGCCTGGATATCTGGTCACTCTATGCGAATGTTAAAATTGCGTTCTTTACTACTTGTTAAAAAGTTTTTATTGGTATCTTTACAATGAATTGGTAAAGCAGGCAATTTAAATCACAGTATAATATGTGTCAACATTTTAAAGCTGAACCTTCAAGGCTATCTTTTTTAAGACAATTCAAAATGAAGTAACTCCGCACAGAAGCTGAGCTGCAGGACTCACAATACATAAAATTATAGGGCAGGAATAGTCATATCCTTTATTTTGAACCTAGATTTTTCAAAGTAATTCGTAAACATCATGTGTTTTGATTGAGGAGTCGCCTGTGGAATCATTTTTTCTCTTGATTTCATCAAGAGGCTGTGAAGTGTTTATCACGAGGTCAAACATATATGCACAGTCACCTGTGTCTTTTACCGGACGAACTGTGTATTGAACTAAGTTGCGTTCTGGTAGTCCAGATAAGATGGCCGAAGTGGAAGTGATTGATATATCGCCTTTTACAATTCCAGAAAAACACAATGAAGAGAGCAGAAATGAAGTACTCAAGGCATGGAACAATGCTTTCATGACACTCGGGTTTGCAGTGATAATAGGCCACAATGTGCCACTTGAAAACATCACAACAATGCAGTCAGACGCCCGGAAATTTTTCGAGCAAACTTCAACAGTGAAAATGAAAATTTGTTTGAATTCTGGATATGGAAATGGTGGATACGTGCCAATTGGTATAGAAAGTGTTGCAAGATCGCGAGAAACGCCAAATTATGAGCCTCCGGATTTCGTAGAAAGCATCGAATTTCTTGAAGGTGCACAAGGTAACGACATTGTCCCGAAATCTCCTGATAGCCTACAGAACACTGTTCAAAATTATTGGAAACAAATGCAAAATCTTCTTGCAATTTCTATGGAAATATCAGCACTTTCTCTTGGACTTCCAAGAGATTATTTTGCACCTTATCACACAAAACCTGAATGCTCACTTCGCCTTGCATACTACCCGGCCCAAGATAAAGTGAAGCCTGAACCAAACCAAATACGTTATGGTGCCCACACTGATTACACCGGATTCACATTCCTTAGGCCTGATGTCGAAGTGGGTGGATTAGAAATCATAGACCCCAAGACGTCCTCATGGATTCCTGTAAATCCAAAGGGGAATGTTTTCATAGTTAATGCAGGAGATTTGCTTCAGCAATGGACAAATGATCATTGGATATCCAATTTGCATCGTGTTGTGAATCCACCTGAAGATATCAGCCACAAAGCCAGACTGTCTATAGTGTACTTTACAGGGCCAAATAATGATGCAGTAATTTCTCCACTGGACAAGTTTTGCACTACTGATAAACCAGCAAAATATAAGCCAGTAGTCTCTGGACAATATTTAAAAGCTAAATTTAATGTTACAACAGTTTAATCTTTATTACTCAGGCCCATAGGAAGCGGGGGGCTAGGGGGGCTGCAGCCCCTCAATAATATTCAGAGATAAGAGTTTTGAATATCACATAATACGTAATTTCACATAATTAGTTTCCTCAATACGTTCTGGACATGTTCTCAAATTACCTTTAAAGAGTATCAGCGGTTTGAAAGGCATAGGAGACTGTAAAATGGCGTGGCACCAAAGATTTTCCCCAGAGGCGCTCAATAAGCCCCCCAATCAGGAAATGCTTCCTATTGGCCTGTTACTAAGCAATGCTGAGCTCAGGATTTTTTCTGAGGCAAGAAGAATTTTTCTGATAACCACCTTTCAGCCACAGCGAGTTTTTAAGTTTGTAAATTCATTGTGAAAGCCAATTACTCTTTTCGTATTATAGCATTTTCCTAAAATACATATTGTTTGGGAACCTTGCTGCAAACCTTGTGCGCTCCTCTGTTTTTGTGGAGTTCCAAGCCAGAGATTGCAGGCCTGAGTACATGAAATGCACCTGAGACATGTCCTTAATTAAGATAGCGGCTTCAGGCTGAGGGGGGAAAATGACCTTTATGGTTTTATGATTTTAATTTCTATTATTATTATCGAGCTCGTTATTGGAATTGGAGACGTCCAATTGGAACATCTTGGAAACTGAATCGATCCTATTGTCCACCGAATTTTCAAATAAAGCGAAGTTAAAAATCTTATTACTCTCTATCGAACCATCGAAAGAACAATACATATGGATCTTATATAATCTACGAAGTGATGTTCCAAAAATCGAAGGTTGAAAGAAATCAAAGGGAACTCGAACACTGTAGTAACTTAACAATTTTATATATCTTTATTGAGCTCACTATTCTAGTTTATTTTATAAATCATAAAGTTCTCTAAAAAGAAATTTGTTTTGTACCCACGTTTGGCTTTTTCTTAGTCTGCGAGCCTGGGCGGAAATAATAAAAGAAATTTCCCTACCTCGGCCAGATTCGAACCTGACCAGAGAAATGTCTCAAACAAAAGGCTGCGACGTCATAGAAAGAATGACATGACAATCCTCCTGCGCTTGTCCAGAGAAGATGGCCGAAGTGGAAGTGATTGATATATCGCCTTTTACAATTCCAGAAAAACACGATGAAGAGAGAAGAAATAAAGTACTCAAGGCATGGAACAATGCTTTCATGACACTCGGGTTTGCAGTGATAACAGGCCACAATGTGCCACTTGAAAACATCACAACAATGCAGTCAGACGCTCGGAAATTTTTCGAGCAAAGTTCAACAGTGAAAATGAAAAGTTGTTTGAATTCTGGATATGGAAATGGTGGATACGTGCCAATGGGTATAGAAAGTGTTGCAAGATCGCGAGAAACGCCAAATTACAAGCCTCCGGATTTCGTAGAAAATATATGTTTTTATGAAGGGGCACAAGGTAATGACATCGTCCCGAAATCACCTGATAGCCTACAGAATACTGTTCAAAATTATTGGAAACGAATGCAGAATCTTCTTGCAATTTCTATGGAAATATCAGCACTTTCTCTTGGACTATCAAGAGATTATTTTGCACCTTATCATACAAAACCTGAATGCTCACTTCGCCTTGCCTACTACCCTGCCCAAGATATAGTGAAGCCTGAACCAAACCAAATACGTTATGGTGCCCACACTGATTACACCGGATTTACATTCCTTAGGCCAGATGTCGAAGTGGGTGGATTAGAAATCATAGACCCCAAGACGTCCTCATGGATTCCTGTAAATCCAAAGGGGAATGTTTTCATAGTTAATGCAGGAGATTTGCTTCAGCAATGGACAAATGATCATTGGATATCCAATTTGCATCGTGTTGTGAATCCACCTGAAAATATCAGCCACAAAGCCAGACTGTCTATAGTGTACTTTACAGGGCCAAATAATGATGCAGTAATTTCTCCACTGGACAAGTTTTGCACTACTGATAAACCAGTAAAATATCAACCAGTAGTCGCTGGACAATATTTAAAAGCTAAATTTAATGTTACATCAGCTTAGTCTTCATTATTGTGCTACATGGAGCTCAGAACTTTTTCTGAGGGCAAGAGGGGCAACCAGCCCACTGCCTTTTGCTGGAAACACCCCTGGTGGAGCTCTATTTTAATGCATGGAATCATTGTTGAAATCAGGACAATTCAACATACTAGTTGTTTGAATGTTAAATGTTGCAGAGAAGTATATAGAACCCCAACACACTTACAATCTTGCAACCCTAAGAACTTGCAATCTTGCAATCCTTTTGAAATTGCAATCCTGCAACCCTAACAAACTTGTAATTTTGCAATCTTGCAACTTTTACAGTATGGCTATCTTGCAACATTTAAAAACATACAGAGAAAGCCATGTAAAACTGGAGCAAACCAAGAAAAAATTCAAGAGTCAGACTTTTTTTTGAAGGCAGGAGGGGCAGTGCCCCTTGTACCCCTGATTCATCTGATCAGATTGATGCAATGCAATAAGAAATGGTGATTGAAATAAAAAAAAGAGTGAACTTTCATTTCATCAATACTTCAGGCAGCTACAACAATTAATATAAGTGTTATATACAAATATTACAACAAGTAAATGATTGTGACAACTTTGTAAACATGATGTCAGGGAAAGATCGTTAGTTATCGGTCAACAGGCTCTGGTGAAGTATCTTCATCATCATAGGTTTCATCTGCATTCTGATGTAAATTTGACGAATGGATCAACTTTGAGAGTATGCCAATCTGAAATTTTTGCATCAATTCAGTGTTTAATATTCTTTATTGTGAAGTTTTGGTACAACTTTGGTAGCCCTAAGGGTGTTTTTCCCCAACATTTTTACCCAGGCAAGTTTTTTTTGTTTAATAACCAAAGATGACTGATTTGTATAACAGAATTCTATTCAGGACCCATATAAGCAATTTTATTTTTGCAAGCTTTTACCAAGCTTAATAGTGTTCTTCTTACTTTACAAGCTGATAATTCGTTTTAATGCTGTTGGTAACTAAATCAAATACCAATCCATTGTTCAAAACCAGATTTTTTGGAGTCCTGTCTTCTCAGCTCAAACCACAATTGTTCTAACCATCAAAGCTGCCTACATCTGTATTTATTAAAAATGGGAGTCCAGGACAATCCCAGGTGTAAAAAGGGGATGCCATCTTTCAGATGCCAATATGACAGAATGAATGGCAACAAAATACACCTCCGTGTCCAAAAAATCCTCATTATTAAGAACATTATTGTCAGGGGGGGGGGTCCAAATCCTCTATACCTTCTGCCACCATAGCCAATTATACTGAGTTCAAATTCATTTTAACATGAAAAGGGCTCAAATTGCCGAATTATCTGCAAAGGGCCTAATATAAGATTTAGTTTTGTCAATAAAGATTTCAAATTTAATTACAGGCATACCTGGTGGGCTGCGGTTGATGGCATTGACTTCAACTGGTAAACAGTAACTTGTCCTTCGCTGTCACCGATAAGCACTGCCTAAAGTGCAACAAGATTTATACATCATAAATGTTTACATATTATAAGAAATTTTTGAATAACCCCACTTCTCAAACGTTCTTTGGGTTTACAGAAATTTAGCAACGAAGCTTTCCTGAAATGCCCTAATATATTTGCTCATTTACCACTGTTCTGTTACCCAATGAAAGTTTTAAACACCAACTGCCTTTCGCAGAACAGAACAGAAAGTAATTTCTGAAACAAAATATTGTAGGATAATTTCATGGGTTGAATGAAACCCAGTACTGCACTTTCTTAGCTGTTTTAGGAGCCAAGAACTATTTTCTTATAAACCATTTTCTTATTTCATTATTTAAGTTATGGTTGTATGAGTTCTCAAAGACGTTTCGCACATCAAAGGGCTCTTATGGAAAAACTCCATCACCAGCGTGTGGAGCAGACTTAACAATTGTACACAGACAAACTTGCAATACTAGATTGAATATTTTGTCCTACGTTCTACCGGCCGGGAAGAGCTTAGTATACAAACGACACCTCCTGCCACTGTAGGTTAAGCTTTGATTGGTAGAATTAACAAAGAATACCTCTGTATCCAAGGAGAATATAATTGATGTGAGCTTCAAATTTGGGTCAACCGAGGCATTGACAATCAACGGGTCCAGGCTACAAAAGGAGATAGATTTTAGAAATAAAATTCATTGCCAATGATACAATGGCAAGACGGGAAAATCTCCAGCGCAGTGACAATAAGTGAGAAAGAAAGTAAGTAATAAAGTGAGTGAAAAAGTGAGAAAGAAAGTAAGCAGGTTTTCATTATATATATTCAATTATTTACATTGTATACACAATTAAAATATTGCGGTTCTAAACCATAGAGCAAGGAAAAGTTAAAAAAACAAGTCAAAAAGTAAGAGAAAATAAAAAGTAAAGCTAGAACAGCAAAGGAAGTATAAGAAATAAATGTTATGGACTTATTTACATCTAAAAACATATAAAAGTTATAAATGTTTTTACAGTTTCAATACTGATATGGTCTGTGACTTTCTAGAGGTGGCATTTATTTCCTTATCATTAGTGTTTAATTCCTTTAAATTAGTCTTTAATATTTAGGGACATTGCCAAGTGGACCAATTATTATCGGGACCATTTCAAAATTGTACTCATGATATAACATTTGCAAGTTCCTCAAAAGTGCTGCATAATTGACAAGTTTTTCTTGTGCTTCCTTTGTTATATTCACATCAGCGGGCCAGAGTATTTTCTTTTATCAACACTCCCAGGACAAGCAAGCTAGTTTGGTCCATAGTTTTGAGGGAAGAGAATCAGAATCGGTGGTCAACTTACGTGCTATTGGCCAAGTCCCATATTTCAACCTGTGAATCGTTGACCACTCCAATGATGGTTGGAGATACGGGTGACCAATCAATGTCATTGACGGCTTCCTTTACGAAAAGTTAAAACGATATCATGAAATTAACAAATGAATGGATGAAGCAATGAAGCAATGGATAAACTGAGGGATGAGCGATTTAACGAAAGAAGGAGTGAAAGAGAGATTGAATGAATGTATTAATAAATTACTAACTAAAGTAACGAAACAACAAAGAAAGTGTGTCAAAAAACATAAAATGGATGGCAAACTTATCAATTAATAATAGCTCAATGAATAAGTGGACAAACGAACGACCGAACGATCGCACAAACGAATTAATGAATGAATGAGTCAAGGAATAAATGAATTATTAAATGAATAACTGACTGAATGAATGAGTGAATGAATGAATGATGAATGAATGATGAATGAATGAATGAATAAATGAATGAATGATGGAACAAATGAAAGAATGAATGAATTTATGATTAATGTATGTATGGAAGTTGGTGGCTAGTTTGGGGCCCTCACCATTTTGGTCTTGTCGGAGGCCCTGCCCATAATTTTTTCTTTACATGGCTATGATTTTCGGTTCATTATGTTCGGGGTCCCACACTAGGAACCAACTTTCGAACAACACACGAATCGTTGGTTTTCTGTTTTTCATACATTGGCCCAACAGTAGATCAAACGGCGAAAGAACTAGCTCATTTGTACCTGGGCTGAATGCAGCGTCAAAACAGGGATGTTCTTTTCTTGATGCCAAATTCGAATACTCCAATCGGCGCTGCAACTTATAAACGCGTCGGCTGAATATGGGCACCAAATGACTTTATAAACAGGACCCTTGAAAGGAAACAGGAGCAAATTACATCTATATTTTGATATTCATTTACCACATTACTTGTAATGTATATTTAGGAGTAGTTCTAGTTTAATGTTTATCTAATGACTCCTGGAATAGTAACGGGTTTCTGCTTTCTTGGGGTAACCGTCCTCTTTATATTGTTAAGCAATTTGCAAGAACAGTTTCAAGTACCAAGCTTCTGTGAATCTTTTAGATAAAAAGAGCAGATCGTCTTGTTCTTCACAGTTTTGTGTTTTTCCATTAGTTGTTTATACATTTGTAACATATGCAAAAAAAAATTAACCCAAACTTCTTTTGTATAAATAATTACATGGATTTGTAGGCTGAAAAAACATCATGTGTGAACAAACCAAAATCAAACTTTTTGCTGGATTCCAGTTTCCATTACAAAGATAGTGTCTCGACACATGATTCATAATAATAACCTTCTTGAAAGCTTGCATTATGGAAGTTATTGATCGCAAGCGTTACATGCACATTGATTTGCGAAGCACCAATCTTTTATTAGAGTTTTAAATTGATATTTTAAATAATTTTACTAATCTTATTTTGCATTTTTAAATTATGCTCATTATATAATGATAATGAAAAATAGGCCGTTAAAAAGAGCTCTTGATAAATATGAAAGTTAATACATACCGTATGACCAATATATGTTTCAAGAAATTGTTCATTATATGAGCAAGAACACTTGAATATATTGCCTTCTTCTGATGCAGCCAAGTACCTAACATTGTGAAGGCGAAAAGCTATTATATTCCACCTTTTGTTAGTCAATCTAGGCCGCAATTTTTAAAAATCAGAAGGAAAAAAAACAGACAAATCAACAATAAACCTCTCAGATAACCTCGACAACATGAACAGATTGGTCTAATTATGCCAAACTCAGCGAGTCTCTGGGCGTGCTTCAATGAATTGTTTAAAAAAATGACAGGAGGAAAACAAATTCTGCAATATTCAATTACGCCCTTTAGAGAATCAGTGGTCTAAGCAACGAAACTTTACTGCATTTTCCAGTGTGGATGCCTTGAAAACTATAAATGGAGTTTAGGACAGTAACAAAAACTCGCCACCAGTACGACTCCAACAGTATCTACAGGGGTGGTATACCCCTAAAAATCTTTCTCTTTCGGGTATTCTAGTAAGGTAGAAGCTCAAGGAGTCAAGCCTCGAGGATAGAAATACATAAATACAGACAGTATAGCGGACAGTACCGAGTTTAGTACAGAGTTTAGTATAGACAGACAGTACAGTGTTTAGTATAGCTCTGCTTCTTGGCATCGAGCACTATTTTTAGCAGACTGGTGAACAGTTATTTTCATGAAAAACAGACAGTATATAAATACTCACAAATTTCCATCATTTGGATGGAAATCAAAACACATTGCTGCAACATATCTTGAAATAAGTGCATCTCCTTTCTTAGAATTGTCCCCCTTCTGCGGAGATTTCCCGGATTGCTTTGAACTGTTCATCTTCTTTAATTTCATCAAATCTGCATAGAATCCAAGTAAACATAACTTTAAAATTTCAAGAAAAATTATTGCCAAGTTCAGCTTAAATTTCCCCTTAATCTATGTTTTTAAACTAGAACTGCTTTTGCCAAATAACTTTATGTCTTTGCCATAACATTATATTGATAAAAATCATGGTTGTTAGATAAATAAAGGATCCTCGTTGGCAACAGGACTTCGTGGGTTGAAGAGCCCTGAATTTATAAACATCGTTAGCATGTTTACCATCATTTTTTGCTTCATCCCTTCAACGGCACGCTCAAAAGTGTTGCAAATGAATATCTCTATAATACAGCCCATTCTTAATGCTTGAACATGAAAACGCATAAACAACAATTCAATTCAATCACCTTGAAACTCAAAACCCTTTCGAATCGACCACTGAGTAATGCGGCCATCTGCAGAACCTGAAACCAGAACCTCGCCACCTTTATCCTCACCAGTCCCCCTGTTACGATCGATCCACCTTAACTGCCATATTGGGCCTGTTTGTTTTCCGTGGCTTTCCCTAAAGGGCAAAATAAATGGTTATCAACGCCTTTTTCTTACAGAATCATCTTGAAAAGGAATTATCTCCAAGCCATTCAAGAGCTTAAATAGTTTAAAATTTTATATTTTTTATTTAAATACAGAATTGTGCATGGTGCCTGGTCTACTCTAAGGCACAGGGGGGAAATCAAGAAACATTAAGGCGAACAAATAGCACAATAGAAAGTTAAGCTTCTTTCAGAAAACAGGAGGGGCAATTACACTCTGCTCCAGTCAACATTGTGGTAGGCACCCATTGGACTATCTTCCCTCGATTACTGCATCACTTGTAGCTCGATTTAAATTGTCATATTCAACACTTCAGATTTAGATCATAGTCACATTCTAATATATAGAAATTGAAGCTTAAAGTTTACCAACGAATAAATGACAGCACAAGATGATATTGCAAGGAGTTTGCAAATACAACGTAACTATTATACTACACATCATATTACATTATTACATTTAACATGTAACAACCTAATGCTCAATTTTTAACCTCCACTATTCGAGCTTTACCAAACCAACACAGCGATATACCTAGAGAAAAACAGGTTTTAAAAGAGTACGTACGAACTGTCCAAGACGGCAGCATCAGTGGTATGCCTAACATTGTAGATGGCAATGGCTCCATCACGAAGCCCAACCTATAGCGTGAAAAAGAACGAAAATCACATATTAGTTTTGCAGCCAGGCAATATGATGATGCCATACAGCAAAATCTCGTCAACTCAGACCCTGGGTAAGGTAACTCGACGCTTAGTTGTACAGATCACTCGTCCCCTTCAGATTTTACGACCGATATAGAGACTATGGATATATAATAATAATAATAAAAATTTCGAATATTTAAACTGGATAGACACTTCAACTTACGAAAAGCTGTTATCAACGTGTGTCCAGCATCAATTAAAGAGTGTAACCTAAAACATGAAACCTAAAACCTAACCTAAAGTAAAGCAGTATAAGAAAGTATATATCGATATCGAACATTTACAGTATAACGTGTCCATATATGTTAAAGATAAACCAGGGGGTCTGGAATAGATTTGAATGACTATAAAATGTAAAACTTACCGCCAGTAAATTCGGGCATGACGAAGAAAAATCGAGGGCAGTAACAGCACTTGGAAGACGATACATTCTCTCGGGAAACTGAAAAAAATCAAATCCATCAGCAAATAAACTCTTGTCTATCGAACCAGTTATGGCCCCATGTTAGATGCCGCTCCCCCCCCCCCCCCAATCTCCCATCCCCGCCCCCATACAACTGTAACGCAGAGCAGTTATTAAGAAACTGCAAAAATGGTTCGAAATGGCGAGAAAATACAATTATAAGTAGTTGTCTTGGTTAGAGATGTGTGTTAAAACGTCGCTATTAATGGTGATACTGATAGGATTGAAGACGAAATCACTACATGACTGGACTCAAATTACTGGAAAATCATTGTATTTGGCTATAGAAGACTTGCCCCTAGCATTCAATGTACCAAAAATGTTCTACAGAGAGGGTGCCCTATTGCCGAGTTGCCCCTATCTTTAACGATGTTGCCCCCTTTTCCCAAGACTTTTGCAAGCACCCCTGCATTCTTGCTCTATCCTTATTCAGTGCTGTTAAAAAGAAGTATTTGATGCTTCCCAACAATGTTTTTGTTTCAGCTGGCCTCCTTCATCTTAAAAACAACTGCTCGTCTGAAATTGATTTTAACTTGCAGGCGATTACGGAGATTATAGGTGGAGTTCTTGTAAGTCATTTAAACTTTTGTTCGTGACAAATAGCGAGGCAGATAATAAAAGATTAAAGTTAAACTTGCATGGATTAAATAAAGAAAAGAAGATTCCTATCTTGTACGATGTCAAATTCTCGTTTCACAGCAAACAGAGATTCATAAAACGTAGTTCTAGACAATGAACACATACATTTGTGAAAAAGGTCAGGATAAACGTCAAGTTCAAGTTTTTTTAATCGAGTAAGTAATATATTTCTGTTGAGTTTTCTTCCTTTCGGCTCGAGAGGGGGTGTCCTCATGTTTACACAACAGAACCATTTACCCATGTAGTTTGGGTCTGCATTCCTTACCAAGATTTTTTGGATACAAAATCGTGCCCTTTTAGCTCTCAACAGTTTGGATCCCGTGTAGATACATGGATTGGACCGAAAGAAGAACGGTTGGAATCAGTGGCGTAACGGAGCAGTGTATGGCCCTTAGCCAAAGTAGGAGTTTGGGGCCCCTATTTTTTTGCAAATCAAGTTTACAGGCTAAGCCAGAAATTAACCGAAACTGCATAAATGTTTTACATGCAGTTTTTAAACAAAATTTACTAACATCAACAAAACAATAATTAAGAAACGCTTATATCCAAAAAAACTTCATAAGATTTCTTCAGGGCCCCCTAGGGGCCTATTTGCTTGGGGGCCCTTAGTTTATCCCACTGGTTGGAATGAAGTGAAAATTTCAATGAGCGTTTCAATCGTTGTTTTATACGCCAATTCTTGATCAATTGATACTAACGTCATTTAGATTAGTCTCGTGTGTGCGTAAAACTTTCTTGGTCTGATTCCGTGTCAACGGAAGCACAGTTCTCAGTTCACAGTCAAGTCGAAATATGGTCGAACGCAGGGCGTTATTTTCTTGTGACCGTTTCTCCATTGGTCACAGGAAATCACAAGAAAACTCACAGGAAACTTTCAGAAGTCGAAGATATCTTGGTGCATTACTAATTTTCTTGGGAGCAGCATGTGGCTCAATTTGTGGTTACCGGAAGCCTGTGAAAAAATGAAACCCTGGCATTAACGGAACCAACCTCACCGCTGTCGTGAGCACGTAACCCTGGTCCATCAACGGAACCAACCTCACCGCTGTCGTAAGCATGTAGCTTAACACAACCAAAGAATTTCAATTTCAATGGCGGGCGACAACAGTTTCTGAAATGATTTCGTAATCAAAGCAATTGCATAGTCAATCTGATTAAGTTTCCTTTGGCAGGAAACACAATTGGCAATTTCTTATATTGAAACCGGACAACATGTGAGTGATCAGCAATTACAGAACAAAATCTTGATCAATCGTCAACTGTTAATTACTGAATTAATTGTTTCTCGAGCATTGTAAATACATGAATGTAAAATCTTAGGAAGTACCTTACACCTGAATCGTCATTACATATTCTCTTTCAATGACGAAATCAAATGCCGTAAATCGTTTTAGATGATAGTTGCATTGTTAGAGAAGAGTCGCATTGCTTAATAACAGTCACATTAAATGAATGGCTGTCATAAAGATCATATAAAGAGCAGCATAAAAGTGTCTAACAATTGGAGAAAGCACCCGTTGCTTCTGTTAGCCAAAACATCGAAGCTATCGTCTACCAGAAGGGAAAACTGCTTGACATCTTTCAGTACGAGGTAAGGTGGAATTGAATATATTAAGGAATATTGCTGCTCAAGACAGTAAAAGTTCTGTAGGGAAACTATTTTCGAATTTGCCGAAAAGCTGAGACTAGCGTCATATATTCTTGGTAAAACCTCGAAAACAAGTTGTTTTGTAGAAGTGCTTGGTCAGGTATTTCTGTAGAAGAGGAAATGTGGAGGGGGGGGGGGGACGAGGCCCTTCATTTTCTCTGGGTAATGCAACGGCTATCGGTGTAAAAGAGCATGGAAAATGTAGGGGGGGGGGGGGAAGGTGAAAGCTACTTTAAAACATGGAGTAGCCTTCACTTCCTTGTTCCTTGTTCGCATGCTAACATTTCTGACCCAGATGCCTTGTTGTTTGTATGAAGGTTAATTGTTTACAAACGCTGATACATGCTCGTTGTGGTCGTTTTTTTCGCGTAGTTGTTTTGATTGCGAGCTGCGTTATAGTGGTACGTTTTGACTGAATGTCTTGTCAGTCTACCAAAGACAACCCAGTTAAAGTCGGCATTGTGTGACCACTGCAGTAATTCATTAAAATTTTACAGGCGTTCTCACAGAAGCCTGAAAAGGATGAATGCGGACCCCAACTTGCCGTGAATACAATCAGGTGTACGGATATGAATGATGTGTAGTATGCTGCTGCTAGGAAACCATTCATGCTTTGGTTTACAGCTGAGAAACGTTTTGAAACACACTGAGCTGCTATGTCTTGTGACTTTTTCTTAATTCTACATTCGATTTCACATTTTGCTATCCAGGGGCTGGCCTTATTTTCGCAGGTGAAAAGTATCCGGGGGTATGGACCATATGTTTTTATGTTAAATACTGGCAGGTACACTTCAGCATATATCCTTATAAATTACCTCAGTGAAGGAGCGGACGACAGAACTGAATTTCTCGAAATTATGTAAAATCTAAAAAACACATCACCCCGCATCCCTTAATGCCTGTTTGAGCGCATTGATTAGTCAGGTATACTTTATAAACGAGATAAATAAGGGGGTTGACACTTAAATCCCTCTAGCGCTAAGGGCGTTCAAGTACTGACACCTTGAGCTGAACGCGTTCTTAAACTAATTTTAAATTATTTTTGAGATAAACAGAAAATCCCTACTTTGATGACGTGTGAGCGTTGGTTTTATTTTTGTAATCAAACTTAAATTCTGACAGTTCTTCAATATTCGTATCAAATAGGTTCTTCGTGAAGAAAAAGTATGCAATAGATCTATATATGGAGCAACACAAGAGACGCTTTTGAAAGGGGAAAATCCAAAACGAAATAAAGCAAATTAATAAGAGTTGTGCAATTTTTCACGTCTTTGGGTTTCCAGCACCCTATTTACCCATAGCATCTTTTGTTACTTGAAAATAATGAAAACGCTGACGCGAAAATGCAGTCATGAATGAAACAGGTAAAATACGTGTGAAATTTTCCACCGAAAAATGCGTCTATGCCCTCCTTAACAGGTTATTCATTGTAAACAGCTGCATTGAGAAGCCCCCGTGTTGATAAGGTTCTTGCGGTACTGTGCTGCACATATGAGGTCTGGTAGTTTTGTAAAAACAAGGTTGCGGAAACGTAGATATAAGCATGAGAGTCCACAACTGTACTAAAGGATTTGCATTTAGTTTCAGGTTTTACGAGTTTTGTTGCGACCATAATGCGAAGATTTGGCATCTTTGGAGTAAAATCAAAACCTTGTTATCAGAGGCGAACTGCGAATGATTCGATGATGAGTATTTTAGAGTTGAACGACCATTTACTGCAGAACATTTTGAAGTTTCTCGATGACGCAACATTTGCGAATGTTTCGAGTACGTGCAAACGATTGAATGAAATCGCAAGTAGCTACCTGAGCTGGAATTGGAGTTTAATGGAAAAGAGAGTCGAAAGACTGATATATCGAACACTTGATTGTAAAAATCAGAAAGTGGCAAAGGCAATATACGATAGCTGCTGTAACGCGGAGATGTTAAACTTAAACTTAGAGATTATTGATGAGACAAGGGCAGCATGCATATGGAAAGAAATCGGAGATCTGGGAGCAAGGTTATTTTCTTTGATTGTGAATATAAACATTTGCGATACGAATGAGATATGGCCATTTTGCCAGGTTATAGACAAGGAAATGAAGTTTGGGTTAGGAAATGGAAACACAGTTACGGTTTGTTACATCAGCCTGTGCGATAAACAAAACAGTTTTAATAACCATACGAGAATTAGGATAAAATTCAAAAGCCCGGGCTCAAAGGACCGAGATATCGTCTTTAACAGTAAGCCTATGGGTCTTTTAGACAGTGGTATTGTGCAGACCAGAATGGCAGAACCGGTATATGGAGAGACAGTTGACTTCGACAAAATCCAAAACACGGATGTTCTTCGACCGGCTCTCGAGGTATTTGAGCAAGAACTGGGAGTTTCAGAGCACGCGATTTCGTTTGAATACTTTGTAAAGTTTTTAAAAAGCATCGACAAAATCTCGAATTGTGGATGTGTTCAAGCTGATACGACGAACTCGACAGAAAACAGCGCAATTTTCAAAGAAGTCGCGTTAAAAACAAAACGAAACCGCAATAAGTTGCAAGTTGAATTTTTGCGACTGGAGCGGGAAAGAAATGACAGTTTAAACACAGAAGCCGACTACGAACAATTCTCGTACTGCTTGGCGAAAATGGCGCAAAGAAACGGAAAACAGATAAAAAACATACGTTTACGAGCTCAGTGTATTAGAGATATATTAAGCGACACGAGGTATGGTACAATGCAACAAGACATGCGACTTCTGCCTGGCGTAATTTCGAACATCGATCTTGACTCGATAAAAACCGGCTGGGCATGCATCAATCCGAACCTGTTTACCATTTGGAAAGAGTTCAGTATAAAAATAGGCCATGGCAGACAATTCAAAGCAACGATCACGTGGCAAGAGAAAAGAGAACGTTTGAATGAGTATTCGGTTTCTGATAAGGAGATTTGTTTGGTTTTACAACGAAAAAGATTCACAAGGAAGTTGAAAATGAGCAATGAATCATCATCATCAGAGTTTGACGACAGATGGGGCTCGATTAGACAGATGAAAACCGAACTGAAGAAACTCATTTCAAGGGTTCGACTGAGAAAAACTGGACTAAATGGAATAAATCAACATTACTTGTTTATCATATTAATGACTATTCTAAATGAATAGGGCCCATGGGAAAGACCAAACCAAAGATACAATGCCACAAGGAGATCCTTGGGGGCAATGTTAGTTCACTTAGGTCTGTTTGGTGGACACCCCCGCTATCAAGGAGTGCCGGTCTAAGGGTATATAATGAAGGTTTAAAATAACCTTAAGGAAACAAAAGCAAAATTTCTTTGTTCTTCTCTGGGGAAACAATGCTTTTAAAAGATGGCCCAGATGACAAGGCCCCCTCTAACACAACATAAGGAGAATGCCCCTTGGGGTTAAAATATTAAATTATGAGCAAAATGTCATTTTTAGATCTTTAAGAGTGATTTCTATCATACTTATCATAGGAGTATGTAAGATGAAAATATTATTTAGAAATCTATCCTCGTATTTCTTATATTTCATTCTTTCATAATTTATCATTATAGGCTGTGAAGATTATCAATTATGGAGAATTGAAAGAGGCATGGAGCTAATTTGATAGCTTATAGTAAACTCAAAGGTTTTCATGTACACTTAGCAGTAACGGGCCCTAAAGCTAGAGAAATGGATGTAAATTAAGATGGGGTTTGGGGTGGTTTTCCCTGCCAAACGATCCCTGCTGAACCTTGGGCTAAGAAGAGGGCAAAATGGGGAATGTTAAGCAATTTAGCTTTTTCCTTGGGGCAGACGGGGTAATTTTCCCCATTACCGCTTGTTCTAGGCATTCTTGACCCTTGCAAAGCATCGCCTTTAAGCAGAACGAAGCAGTAAAAGGGGGGTAATGGCAAAATATTTTACATTTAATGAATAGGTAGGTGAACGGCAAACGTGTTATCTCTCACATAAAGCATCAATTGATGTTTATACTCGGGTCTTAAACAATAATTCTGTCGTGTCTGTTTTGCCTGTGCCAGCTGCTTTGCACTGTTTCTTATAAATATGGCTATCAAGAATCTCCCATGTAAAAGGTGCAGAGAATAAGCAATGGAAAATTAGCATACCTCTGGGTTTTTCAATGACCAACAACAAATCAGTCCATCTTCGTTTCCATCGGAGCCAAAATTACCGTATCCAACAGCAAGTAGATTCTAATAAATGAATTGAAAGTCTGCATATAAGTATATAATAAGTATATGCACTTTTGATATGCAATGGGAAAGAATCTATAACAAAATAGGAGGGAAAAGAATTAAACAAATGCACGCATATAACTACCAGGATTTTTACAACACCTCTCCTATAGTCAAATAACCTCTTAGGTCCTTTAGTTTTATTACTTTGGTAAGATGCTTTGATTAAGATTGATTAAAATTAAAATCAAAATTAATTAAACATGGCGGGGATATACTCTCTAATACGAGTGGGCCATCTCTGCATCAACGAAATGTTTTCTCATTTCCTTGGAAATGGTAGATTTAACCCTCTTGTTCATGGAGAGACAATTTTACAAAATGACCTCCAGTAATAAAAGGTCATTTCTTGGTAGGAATAGACAAAACTCGACATTATTTGGATACACTTGCTTCTAAACATTAATAAAGATTCTTCGCTCCGACATTATCAATTTTTATACCCCTCTGCACTCTGAGCAGACGCCTTTGATGCTATTTTACATGTAATCACCGCCCTATGTTTGTCGTCAACTAAGTTTTCGAAGCAGCTTGTTCGACGGAGACTTGAGAAGAATGTAACTGAAAATGAGTTAAATTTGGCGGGGCCTAAAGTTAAATTTATCGCTGTCCCGTTCCCTGCATATCAATGCATTGCATCTATCTTGTAAACATTACCTGGTTAGATTTGTTCCATGCCATACAGTTGACTTTCTTTCCTTTTGTCAGATTACAGGAATAGGCCCAAAGTCGAGTGAGTATTGGTCCAAGTTTTGTATCAATGGCCTCTTTCTCCTCAGCACTGTCTTTTGTCGAATCTATATAAGACACATGTAATTTAACATTTATTTCCACAGAGAACTGCCTTATTATGTTGGTTAATTTTAATTTATTAAAACTTTATTACCAAGTGATGGCCCCATAAGTTTGTCGCCAAAATATTCAGTTATCACATTGAAACAGGCTTCATCTGCATTGGGCCAAGAGGGGGGTATTATCCATGGTCTAACGACAAAATAGAGTCCTAATAAAAATGCAGTGGGGGTTATTGTAATACTACTAGCATGCAATTACTTTAAAAGGGGACCAGGGTGCAGCCACTTAAATCCCTGTTGTCAAAGACAGTGCATAATTAAAGTGAAGTTTCTTATAAACGTGTTTCTCCTGAAACTATATGCACAATGTGATGTAATTAGACAATGACTGAAGAGCACAATATTACCTGTAACTGCGGTTAAACCTTTATAAGTTGCTTGTTTTGGGTGGAAGATGTTTTGAACAATGGCCCTTTCTATCGTGAATAGTGCTTTCTTCATAGGTTCAGACTGTAAAACGGAATAAATTATGGATATCAGGTGAGATTAAAAACCAAAAAATTAAGACCATCAAACAATAAGAAATGATAGAACAAGTTAATATATTCAAAAAATCAACTGTAGTATTCAGAAGGGAAGGGGGCGATGGTGGCGCCTACCTTTAAAATCTTTTCTGCTTGTAGTTCAATATTTGCTTGAGATAAACTTTCTTTTTCATTCAGATCTCCTGGTTCTGATGTGTTACTTGTTGTCATGAAACTTGCTCTGCTTTCTATCAATAGAAAATTTGAATTGATAATAATCATGATAATAATAATAATCATGATAATGATAATTGTGGTGGTGGTGATGATGATGATGATGATGATGATGATGATGATGATGATGATGATGATGATGATGATGATGACCTAATACCCTTACCTGTCATGAGTGACTGTATACTTGATGTTTTTCGTAGATTTGATAGGGACACCTCCCCTCCACCTTCGATAACGGTGGGTAGCTTCTCACCATCTTTGTCACCTTCTCTGGACTGAGGTCTGCTAAGACTTTCCATAGTATCATCCGCTTTCGATTCTACAAAGCAGAAAGAGGGTTTGATCGAGAGAGGGTTAATAGAGTTCTTATGGTGTTTTATTTTGCTATTTGTGAAAGCTTGGTCCCCTACCATGATTCTCAAACAGTTTGCAAAAGAAGGTCTGCAAATTTCTTTCGCTGGTAGCAATACTGTTTATACTTACCGTCTTTCTTGGCGTCCTCTTTGGAGAAAGTATCATATAAGTCCCAGTTCGTTGCCATGCATCCAAAATCCTTGAATTACAAATTAATTTACCGTTAAAGTTCAGCGGATTGCGGAGGGTTGCAAAAAAGTGGGGTACAGGGTAGTCACTCGGTGGATTACGATGGGAGGAACAGTTATACGATCTCGTAGAAAAACTACCCTTTAGCGGTTTTTCTCGACTTGCTAGAGACAATAAATTCATAGCTGGAGGGTGGTAAACCATCCCCACACCCCTTAAAATGACTCCCCTGGTAGGATCACCATAGCAGAAATGGAGCAAGCGATATCATTTATCATTTTTGAAAAGTTCCATCCTTTTCAGTGGTAACATCAGTAAAAAATTAAAATGTTTAACAGACTTTGATTGATTAACACCATAAAATCTACACCATAACAAAACCAAAACCAAAATTGTTAGTTTTCTCTTTACTTGCTTGACCCTTTTATCAAATCCTTCTACTTAAACTACAAATCAATTCTCAGTCAGATTGCAAATCAATCAAACCTTTCTGTGCCTACCTCCTTCCTCAAAATTTTTCCATAACTAAAGTTAAAACTTTCGCTTCATGCATCTTAGTTCGAACAATTCATGACTATTAGATCTTCCACAATAGTATATTAGACTATAAAATGATGGTGTCCCCGAATCAGCATTAGCAAGCTTCCTACTAAAATGAGCTCAGCTTCATAGCAAGATTTTGAATAAAGCTTATAAAACGAGTATAAACGGAGTACAAACCTCTTTTCCAATAAAACTTGTCTGAACCTCTTTCTGCTTAGGGGCATTGTTATACGTTTGCATTCCACGTTCAACGTACATGTCATTGCCAACTCTGTTCTTCAGAAGCTAAATAGAATAAAAAGCCAAACGTTTTAAACAACAGAAACTATTTGGTCTATAGATCCCACAAGACTTGTTACATGTTCGTACTGTCGTTCAACCCCAGAGCCCACAATAGCTCGAACCAGGGATGGTGTGGTAAAAATAGTTAAAAACAAGGCCTCCAGAAAATTATGGAACCCCCTACTCAGTGTTGGTGTTTTGTAAGAAATTTCTCATAAGAATCTAAAGTAGCTTTTTTCGTGAATTAAAAAACTCTAAGCCAAGAACAAATAATAACTAAGGAAAGTTGGTAAATAAACTACTTGTAATATGGAAAGTAGGTAGAGTAGCATCTGGCTAATGGAAATGATTTAGAAAGTTTATTTTCGCCCTATTACATGTATATTGTAACTACTTCCTTTCTATTCTACTTTTTATTTACTTTGGTTATAACGTGTTGTTAATGAGTGGGAATAGAGGTCCATGAGTGATAACAGACTGCCTAAAATCCTGGACACATGCCACGATAAATTGACGAAACACAGCTGCAAGCAATATTGCTTAAAACTCTATAACCACCCCCCCCCCTTCCCCACACAATAATGACCAAAATAATTTCAACAACCAATGATATGAACATTGAAATGGATGGATGGTGTCAGATTTCTCACTAAGCTGTGGCCAGGATTGTATGAAGTTTGAACAGGTCAAACTATTAGAATATTAGTTTTTATCAATAATCACATACCGCGGTTATCCTTATTATATTTATTTATTAGCTTATTCTCTCAATATTAGCTCAGATTATATACAATTACCTCTTGGTATTTTTGGTTCCTTATTCTAACTTCTTCGGCCAACTCGCTGTCTTTTGATACGGAAATACCAGGCATATCAAAATGCCATATTGTGTCCGTCTCAGCCAATTGAACATCAACCTATTGTTAAATTTTCATTCAGTTATAAAGCAAACGTCGATCCCAAGGACTGAGCCAACATCATCGTTAGCAACTACCACAACACGACGATTTCAATAAATAAGTGGGCTACCACGTCAGTCACATGCTCCTACGCAGCAACATCTTGATAAAGCATTGCCATGTGGTAGTCCTTCTGAACATGAAGAAAAACCTCAGAGAAAAGCATTAGATTGATTGATGCAGCGTATTGCAATTCAATTCAGCTCTAAAGGATCGTTTCTTTTTCCATCATTATTTAAACAGGGTATAGGTGCACAGTTCAAACTGACTTCTAAACTTCGTTTTGGAAAATTAGAAACCCTAAATATTCATCAAAAATTGCAAGAAAATACATATTCGAGTAAAAATAATAATATGACCTTGAAAGCTTAAGATGACCAAATGAAACCAGAGGTCGATTTAACTCTAGACGGTAGTAAGATCTGCCTACCACTTTATAAAAAGTAATAACTACAATAAAGTTTACCATTTTCTCTAAATCCTCTTCTGAAAGGTCCTCTTTCACATAAGCCCAACGAGTCTGGATGTCTGCAAAAGGGTTCAATTAATAGCTTTTAAATTGCTTAATTATTTGAGAAATAGTTATGATTAGGAACACCAACGTTATAATCTATTCGTTTTGAGGTTACTCTAGATGTGTGAAGGTCTTTCGTGATTCCATCAGCAGTAGTATGGGATCTGTTTAGGAAGCTTAAGATTATAGATCGGGTACCTTTTCAGGATTTATCTGGAATTCGCTGAATAGATTGCGGATCATCAAGGATTTGCTAATCGGATTAATCGATTTGCAGATTGGCTTCTTCCTTACCTACAATGTTGAACGTCTTGCCTCATAACATGCACTAGGGAGTTTACATGTCTGCAGAAGAGCAGAGTTGCCAGTTAATAAGAGCAGTAATGTTGCTCCTCCGTAGCGCAAGTCTGAGGCGCAGGTTAGATTTGATATAAACTGTATTTGAAAGAAAAAATTCGAAGAGCATGTTGTTCAGTAGCTGCCAGATTTGCTCTACAGTATACAGTTGTTTTGTAATCGGGGCATAAACACCCTCACCAGCCCCTTCCTGTGGAGCTCCTTCCGTAGTGATGCCCATTGATTCTAATGCCCTTATACCCAAGTAAAGTAGAGACGGGTATAATAGGCTGCCTATTGGTTGAGCAACGTGAAGCGACAGGAATAGAAAACAACACGACAAAACTGAACAGCATAATACCTGTAAGTCCTGCTGAAAAGTCTTGGGTGTGACTTGGCTCTGTGATTTCATCTGCAATGGAGTCTAACGATATCCTTGATGATCCTCCAATCATCGAACCCATCATTGATCTAGCAAATGAAACAAACATATTATCAGAAGAAATCATGTATCCTTCAATTTATCAATTGGCAACAACAACTGCTATTTGGCTTTCATCGATCTCAAGCACGCCGGAGACGGGGGGCTGCAACCCCCGCACTTTTTTTTACCGATATGTTGGGTTTAAAGGTATTCGTTTCTAATCGAAATACAGCCGGGGCTATTTGATCTACTGTATGCCTATTGCACTTGGGTTCTACTGGCCATTATCCCCATCACAAACTTCGGCCACGTTTCGGCCTTTTATCGACTTTTAGGGAGCACCTACATTTAATTGAATGGCCACGCCCAAATATGGCCTCGCCCAACCATCCATAACTTGTAAAGATCTACATAACAGCTCGTTTGAACTCACCTGGAGAAACCCTGAGCATAACTAGTTTGCATGCTTGTTCCATAGATAGACTGTGCTAACTCAGATGGCTATGAGAAAGAGAGAGCAAGGTTAGAGTAACGTGAAAAAGAGCATTACCTGCGAAGGAAAAGAGTCATTAAACTGTAGAGTCTTGCAGTGGGTGGGTCTGGCACCCAGGGTAGTGGAGTCGGTACAGTTAAATTCATAAATGTATAGTTAACTGTGCTAAGATAACAGAGGTAAATTTTATATGAGCCAATCAGAGCATTTGTTTACAAAGATCAGGTGTCCTATCATCATCCTTTACATGATCGACAAAAATATATGCACGTTTTAAACTTCTCGAGCATGAAAATTCTAATTTTTCTAGCTTGTCAATCAGCATTCCGAGTTCCAACAAAATTTGAAGTTTCTTATGTGAAGGCTCTAAGGTTACCCACTTCGGTATTTCTAGGTATTCACCCCCCAGCAGGCAGATAAGAATTACAAAATGATAAAACAACTCACAGTTCCAACAGACGATGAATCCGCTAAAAACATGTTGCTGTTCTGGTTTTTCCTAGTAAAAAAGAATGAAATCTATTAAGAGTAGGGAGTGATTAAGGTCATGATCGGACATTAGGGGGGCCTGGATAAGTACTTGAGGGGCACAGCTTCCTGCATGAAGATCCTTGGTTCAACATCACGGTTGGAGCCAGTAACGTAACGAAGGGGACAACGGGGGCACCTCTAATGTTAAAGCGTCCTCTGTCTTGGTACCATCATTCTGGCCGGTCCTAAAAATTGTTGGAATAGTCCTCCTCACGTTATTAAGTCAACCCCAGCTGTCAATCCGTCCAAGGTTGTCAGATTGGGAAGGGGAATTTCGATGGCACATGCTGCAGTCTCGGTCAAAAAATAAAAAAAAACAAACAGACAAACAAACAATCAATCAATTAATCAATAAATCAATCAATCAGTCAATCAACCAACCAACACAAAAATCAATCAATCTGTCAATCAATTAATTAATCAAACAGTTAAGCGAATACCCCATTGCATACAAGCTTAGCAAGCAGCTTCGAAATAGCAATAGGGGAAGTGTGGTGTGTTACGCAACCGCACGACAAAACTTTGCTTTAAAAAAGTAGGGTTCTGCCTGGCATACCCCTCCTGGCCGCCCACTTGAATATGACACCTCGTGATTGCCTTGGCTACCACATCTCTAGAGCTCAATAGAATACGTGCAAAGAAAGAAAGCTTGGTGGTGATCATAAAAACATTATGAACTCAGCGTTTACAACTAATCTCTACAGTTTACATATCACAGATTACACATCGGATATTGGTTACAATTGGCAAGATTAACAATAATATGATACAAGATTAGCCCCTTTAAAATTGTTTAATTTCAAATTTGAATCTGCTCCAATTTTTCACACCCAGTAGGTAATTGGAAATTGGAAATATCCACTACTTTAAGCATGATTCATTGCCTTTGAATACACAAAATCTATCTATTTTAATTTCTTTTCTCTTAAAGGCATTTCCGGCTATTCAGAATGGGCCTAGAAAAATTGCTTAACGAAGCATTTCACCCAAATGAGTTCCGAATAGCTCCTGCGTTCATAGATACACAACGTTAGACCTCTTCACAGAACTCATAGCCTTTGGGATGAGCCTACTGAATGAGCAACTTCCCTTCCTCCCTCCTGCCTGCACACAATGCCCCTAAATGACTGGTTCATAAGACCTTACAGTAAGTGTCCAGAATGTTCTATAAACACGACAAGGAAAATGTAACCAACAATGGGTTGACAAATTCCACGACGTTATCACTTGCCACGAATATTTGTTCTATAATATACCAGTTTCGATATTCTTTTATTGTCGTCGGCTTGAGATGGGGCAGCACTACAGTGATTGAACTGTCGAATTCACTGACTTTTTTCAACGAGAAGATCGATTCAAAATCTCTTTTTTCATGCAACATGTCCCTGAATCGTTCCAGGAAAATAACAGTGCGGAAGAGGGCGTTCTGCAGCTTAGCAAGCTCTGTTTGCAGCTCCGTTGATAGCTTCCATTTCTCAGTCAACATGTGATAGACAAACTGGCATAAACCTTTGAAAGTGTCGCCAAAACTATTTACTATGACCAGTGCTTTCTCGTTCACTGTGTAATCAAATGATGCAATGTAGTTTGAGACGTAATCATCATCGTATCGCTGGAGAACATCCAGGATAACTGGTGTCATGGGCTCTTTTCCCTGAAATTTATCCATTAAAAACTGGTATCTGGCTTGCTTGAAACACCCCATCACATCTGCAACACATACCTTCAACGTCTTGCAATATGTTATTGTATTAGCAAGATCTTTTTCTATTTTCTTCGTTAATTGTCTCTTGAAGTCGTCGATGATGCAAAAGCTACTAGAACACTCCATCTTAAAGCAGCCCTCCGATTCGTAACACGTAACAGGTTGAATGAAATACTGATTTAAAATTCCAATGTATGCCGGAATTTAAAGGCGCATATTACGCAGCGGTGCAGTAGATCACGTGAAAATTATGTCATTTGCTATAGCCTGTAATCCTCGACGACACATAAAAACAATGGAGTATTACAAAAATAAATGAGGTTTATTACCAAACGAAAGGGGAAATACTGTAAAATAAAAGTATTCGAATCACATGCTACATGACGTAATATGACGTAAGGTGGTCAGAAGGGAACCCCGCATCGCGATGTAGTCCTTTGCATAAGTATTTAATCCAAAAGAATACAAACGCTAAAATTTAAGAATAATTAAAGAAAATTAAAAGTTCAAATTCATAAAGATTTAAATACTTTGTTTATTTACTTTTTTAAATGCGAGTTTCACGCTGTTACCCAGGGTATCCGCTGCATGTTTTGAAAGAAACGTAACTGGCCTTATTTAGCAGGGTGGCATTACCCAACGAGACATTAAGCTATTTTCAAAAACTGCTTTTACCCCCTCAAAATAGACATCATGAAAGGCATCTGTGATAACTGGAGCTAGAAGGGGTATGCGGGTGGTTCACAGCAAGCCCCTACCAACAATGAACAATGACCAACAACCAGGGTGTTCTGAATGACTTACCTTTGAGAATTTGGGTCACCAGGTAACAGACTTCTTGGGGTGACATCTTGACCAAGTTCATCAAAAACCTAAAAATAAGAAAGTAGAAGTTGCACAAAATATAAAATGACAACTCAAAACAAATTCCTTTTTGCAATTTCAGATATCTGCCTACTCTGCTAACAAGAAAGGGATCTGAAATTAGAGAGGGGCAGAGGAGGTAGAATAACAAATTGAATGTCAAATAATATTTCAAAAAGGGAAAGGACCATTTTGCAAAGGGAATGGAAATTCCCCCTTTTGCTCTATATTTTAGTATCCCTAGCTAAAATTATCCAGCCTTCCTTATCCTTTAGAAATTTCATGGTGATGTTTTGGGGTTAATTTCTGTGCTAGATATTGCATAATTCCAGGATCATTTTTTTTTGTTTTAGGCCAAAAACAAATGGATAAATCATGATAATGATGTATTGATGTAAATGATGACAATGATGATAATTATAATGATTATGATGATGGTGATGATAATGATGATGATGATGATGATAATTATAATGATTATGATGATGGTGATGTTAATGATGATTATCCTTATTATGAACTTCTGCCCTTCTCATTATAAAAAGTATGAAACTTCACCTGCACTGCAGCTTTTTGTGTGATGCTCCTCTGTGATCTTTCGTCAATTGCAACATTTTTCCGGCTTCCTGTTGCATACAACGTACTCTTAGATGCTCTGAAACTAATTTTATTTTGGGTGCCATAACTAGCTTGGCTACCAGCAATGCTTACATTACCAGCACTCCTTTTACCACTTAGTGTACTTTTTCCTCTATAATAAACAACAAATAAACATGTTTTTTAAAGTTGATAATACAACATCAAAAGCAGATTGCCTGATTTGCTGAGCAAATATTGATCAGTTAGCAAGGAACATTGCAAAATTGTTAGAAAAGCTAAAAGAAACAGCAGTATCGATTTATAATTGGTAAATGTCCTCTACACCTGGAGTCAAACTACTCTCTAGGTACTTTATTGCCATACAGATGTCCATAAGTATTCCTACTTTCTGAGTGGGGGAAAATTGTGGAACAATGCCTGTTTACATTAGATTAAAAAAGAACATTAGCAGCCTAAAGGAGCTCTTTATGTTATTTACATTTAGTTTAGTTGATAGAACAAATTGTTAAAAAGATACCCTTCTATTCCAAATTTGCAAGATAAATTATTAACAGATTTGTCACTTAATTAACTTTAATCTAAACATTGCACAGAATAACCAAATAGAAATATAGATGGATAGAAAGTCTGAGTCTGTTAGCACCCTAAATGGCATTATATGTTACAGGGCATGTTAAAGTTGTTTCTATATAATTATTCTCAGAAATTTTGCTAATTTTTCAGCTACGTTTTTTGGATAAACAAGTTAGAACTGGCATTTTCCTTCTTGAATTTGAACACCTTTATTAATCTCCTGATATAATATAAATTATTAAGTTAACATTAACACCTAAAGTTTTAAACTTTATTCTGACAGCGGGCCCTGTTGCAATAAATTTGCTCCTTTGCAGATTAATCGTTGCAAACCATTTAATATTGCGTAATTTAAAGTTATTTTAGTCTCAGTATGACTTAGAAAAACAATTTGAGTTATTTTTAGGCTTAGTGCAAGGTGAAGTCCCTAATTGCGTAAAACCACAATGGAGGCATAAAAAGGGGAGTTAAAAATAATTCTTCTAAAACTAATTTTTTACACCAAATTTTCAGAGTTGTAGCAATACTTACAAGTTCTTTTTCATTTTGTTGCCTTTGAAATTGCGCTTTGCAGTTTAGGCCACCGTAGCCTCTTTTGCATTGCCGTTGCTATGTTATGAACAACTGCGTTACCATCGTTGAAGTGAATTATAAACAAAGCAATTCAATTCAATTGCTTTCAGCAGTGTCCCTGTCCAATGGCCCCCACTTTTCGCTGACAGTAATTGCAAGCACCATTTGCACCTGCTGAAGTACTTGTTTAATATTTATATGTGACTTGACTCATTTAAACATTCACGAAACAAAGATTAGGTGTGAAAGGCAGCCCATTTTTGTGATGTGGTTATTTTTATATCAATATCGATATCAAAGTTTGCCCCCACTTACGACTTTTCAAGTCTCCTCGGGTACCTTGATCCCCCATAACTGCTGCGCTGCGTACTCACTAAAATTCTCTCGTACTCATGTTTGCGCTCTTGTCTTGATCAAAAAAAGTTTATTTTGTTACTTACAGATGCCAACAACCTGTACCAACATAGCATGTTTTAAACTTGAAAGACGCACACTCATTAATGATAATAATCATATATAAACATATTTGAATTACTTCGAGTCCTCTATTTATTTTTTGAGAGATTTGACGATTGCTTACGCAAACATGAGTTGGAAATGCGTACATCAGAAGCGTGCTTCCTTGTAAAGTAGGTCTTTACCTACTACAAATAGGAAACTGCTAGAACATTAGACATCTGTGGGTGACGCTAACCACTAATTTGACAAATGTACAATGATAACGTATGCATATTTCTAAATGAGCAACCGGCCGAAAAGAACTAGGATGGATTCTTTTCTTATCAAAAATTTACCAACATACTAACTGAGTCACACCCTTTCAATCCCCCTTTAGCGGAACACTCGACGATATTTCAAAAGCGGGGGGGGGGGACTTGGATGGTTGAAATTTACCACGACACAACATGGGATCCCTGGCCCCCCTCTATCGGAAGGTTTGTGTAATCCTGTTGAATAAAAATTTCAAGCAATAGTTTTGTTGCCACAAAAGTACAATGGATTGCATCCTCAATTATGGCCCCTTAAAACAGATCCTGAACTAGGGTTGGGGTCACTCAACATGAAGCTATTAGGGGGCTTCAGGTAATATGTAACTTTAAAGTATTCAATTTCTGGACTGTGCACTAAAGGCTTGGTGAAACCGGTTGCAAAAGTTGAGGAACTTTTAAGCATAAACCTTGGAGAGCTAAAATCTCAGATACCTCAGATATTTTAACCAACTTTGTGGACTAAAATTAGAGATTTTGAAGCAATTTTAAGGGCTTAGACTTATAAGCAAATTTAAGGGCTAAGATATCAGATTTCTAAGAACTCTGAGAGCTGGTCTTGGCAAGTATATACAGTACATATATCTTCTTTATTTGACTCAATTATCCTTCCTCTTGTGTCACGTGATTACATAGAGAAATCACACTTGTTCACGGATAATGAAAGGTTTTTGCCATCAAAATTTGGCAGGGCTCCTGAACGACAATAAATCCATCTACCAAGAAACCTCAAGCAGTTCCCAAACTTTGCTATGGACATAGAGATCAACGATTGTTAACACCGGAAGGCTATATTGTATGAGTGAAAAACATTTCCCGAGCTTCTAGCTGCACCTGCTGGTGTTTGCAGCCAAAAGAGACAAGCGTATGGAATGAGTTATTTGCTTGAACAGATACGAATAGTCCTTGTGAAAAGACGGGTTGTTTGACAGTGAAAGTATGGTTAAAGAAGTTTGAATGCAGTAATCGGCGATGTATTGGTAGATTGTATCGCAACATTCTTTGGTGTGGTCGAATCAAATCCTTTTAAATTTTCCTGCATCTCATATGGATTGCTACGTCCAAGTTTAAGCAGAGGAAGGCCACGTAGAAACGATTAGGTGGACCTAAAGAAAACACTAAAGAAATAAATCAAAAAATCTCACACAGATATTGGAACAAGCATTTGTGTAAGAGTGAATTTCAGGACTTGGATGCTGCTATGATGCCTTGGGATGAGATTGCTGTAAGTTGCAGCTTGAGTTAAAAAAGTTATACTATTTAAAAAAGCTAATCAAAAATCTCGATTGTATCTTAGTCTGCAATTTGCAAACTATTTTTGATAAATCATAGCCTTGTAATATATTATGGATGGGATTGCAAAGGATTGATTGTTGGAGTGTCAGAGGGAGGGGAACATGGCCCCCACTTATCAGCCCTGAAAGGTATCTCTTCATGTTGTGCCTTTGAAAATATTTACCATCAAAGTTTGCCCCCCCCCCCCAACTTTTCAAATCTCATTAGGGGCCCTGAATGTTAAATTCAAATGAATGAAATGAAATGAGCCTCCCTAACTGTAACCCTGAATGTTTGAATTAAAACATGTATGAGACCAGCGGTTGAAGAGATTAAAATTTTACGCTAGGGTTGGAACTATAGCAGAAAGTCTTGCGATTGTAGACCTCTGTGCGCCTCCCCAGCTACATCTTTAAGGAGACGCATTTGCTAGCCTGAGTCACAGACAATTTACGTGAACCTACAAAAGCTCCGCAGCTGCAGATAGAGCGCTTAAAATTTTACACGGCATTTGACAATAGAAGAAAGTTCAATGAAGATTGCTCGAGAATTCTCATACAAAGACTATATTGGAGAAAAAAAATTATAGAAAAGCATGTTAGATGTTAGTTCATTTCAATCTTGCGCTGAAATTATCGATTATTAAAACACGGTTTCCAAAACCTCTCCAGGCTTTATTGACGTCTGGTTCATGGATATGTAGGAAACAACCTCTAAAATCATTAAAAACGGTTTGCATAGGTAAGTGTCCGAAATATCTGAAGTTTTGATTAGGGTCGTCAATCAAATGAGGACAAGAAATCCGCACGACTAAGCGAATGTCTGGGTTACCCAAGGTCCAAGTTGTGAGGGCGTATTTCTTCCCTTAACATTTCTTGCCTTTGGGGGGGGGGGCGGTTAGGACGCTTGAGGGCAGGCCTAAATGTTTTGGGCAAAGCTGCCATTACTCTTTTCACATAAGGAGCAGCATGGCGCCCTCGATGGAGTTTCTTAACTTAAAGGGGAGGGCTTCTGTTGGAGAGGCATTTAAAGCAGTGGGCGTTTATTAAAAGAGAAATGGTGTGATGCAAAGGTGGAAGCAGGAACTCGTATCTATCAAAACATTTGCGTTTCTACGAAGCAACAAGGGTCGTGCAAAGAAATATTAAGGTATCGAACACCATAATAGGTACCGTGCGGTGGCGAGTGCAAACTAGGAATTAAAACAGCTATTGAATAGGCCATTTTGATTATACATTCTAAGTCAAAGCAAACACACAGGTTAAGCATTATACAGGCTCTACATTACTGCAGATAATTCTCGTTTGTTTTAGCTGATTTGGAATTCAGGGCAGGTTGACAAGTTTCAGGGCAGGTAGAGGATCAAATGCTTGAGAATCGAAATCGATGAGATACAATTATTTACGATGAGATACAACCTATAATTATTTTTGGAAACAGCGAGCGCTAAATCTCAGCACGAAGATTAAAGGTAAAAGCCTACTTTGATCTTTATTACTTTTTCATATTCTGTTGCCGTTACAAGAAATAATCTGCTCTTGAGCTCCATTTCTTTTAACCCTTAACAAAATAACCTTGCTAATAAAGAATTTTATGCTAATTAATTATAATTAATATAATAAGAAATATTATTCATATGTAACCAAATAAAAAGGTTAGTCCGTTGTATAGTACCTAATTATAGAGATTATATATACGCATATATATTGTGTATGTGACATTAGAAGTTTAAACAATATTATAACTTTACCTTCTAATATTATAATCCGTTGCAGTTGCACTTACTTTATCTTTCGCTCTAGAAATGAGCCATGGGAAAGCCCTGACCTTTTCCCTAATTAATCAAACCCAGGTCTGTTGGTTGTCCTGTATAATTATATCTTATATACCTTTTCAAAGATTGAGAATTCAAGGCATTTAAATACAAATCATCTACTTTAGAGTGGTTTGATACTGGCAGTTATTAGCATTAAACAGCCAGTTGAATTCTATATAACAATCTTCCATAATAATAATTGGCAAAACGGGGAGTGTGAATAGAAACAGTTTTAGGCTTTACACAAGGGCAATACATACATCAAGATTCACACAGTTTGTTTACTTTGAATACACAAGAGAAAATAGTTACAGCTAATATTTTGTTTTTTTTGTCTTGAGATCAGGCACGGTGATAGAAGATGCAATAACAATCACAAACAGGGGGTATAGGGTGACCCAATCTATCTCAAAACTATGAAAAGGACAGCGTCTAGCTTGGCGTGATGACAGCCATCAGGCGTTCTATTTACTTAATCCCCACATCTTCAAGTTCCAGTTTGGCAAAAAGTGACTTTTGCTTCGTTACTTCTTAAAGATAAGGCATGAAGTGCCGCCTATGGTTAAATCATGATAATTTTAATAGAAATTCGTTGCTATTCTTATACTTTCTTTGTTTGTGTTCACCTTCAGTTTATTTTATGCTCGCTTCGATCACAGACACAAGGGGCCTCATTTTGCAGTTTTACCCCTTAGGTAATCAAACACAAATCTGATTTTACAGATTCAAGGCGTTACATTTCGCAGGCGAAAAACCGCACGCCCTTCACTGCAACGATAAATTCGTAGACAATCTAAATTAAATACTACCAAAGCAGGGGGTCGATTGGCGTTGAAAATATATGATGGTCGCAAGTGTTAGCTAAACACTGTGAAATTCGCAAACAAGTGCATCAGAGGTATTATCATTTGCAAAAGCATCAATTGTTTGCTCTCGTAACAGCAGCTACGTGCAAGATAGTCCAAAATCATCGCTGATGAATAAATAATTTCCAGACAAGTAAAGAATGTAGCTTAATCAATTAAGTGGAAAATTTCAATCAGAAAAAAGGATTGAATGGAACGTTCTTTCAAGACTGAAATGATCAATGAAGTTTGATGCGATTCAGGTTCAAGAAAAATGAAAGATTAGAGAAAAGATTTCATGGATATCAAAGGATTTTACCTGCAGTTTGAAAGAAAATGATCTCCACAATGCCATCTTTGCTTTAGAAGAAATAAAGCTAAAGGTCATTTGCGTAGAATGACATATTGAAACGGAAA
This sequence comes from Catostylus mosaicus, assembly GCA_964019065.1. NCBI lineage: Eukaryota > Metazoa > Cnidaria > Scyphozoa > Rhizostomeae > Catostylidae > Catostylus > Catostylus mosaicus. The sequence goes on along the minus strand of OZ025192.1, from coordinate 2,476,269 downwards.
AGCGAGCTAATGGAATAAAGTTCGAGACAGAAGGTGTTATTACATAAAGAGTTTGCAACAAAAGGGGATTTCTTGAATAATAACGGCGTACTATGTTAAACATAGTTACTTCTTGGAATAGATTTCGTGGTTAGAAAGAGATCAGAGATTAATTCCATTTTTATAGTAATTTAAAACCATAAAAGTTCGCCGAAAAACATGATAGTGTGAATGATTTTCATCACCGAAATAGCAGCAGCAGCACTGTAGTGACCAATTTAATTACACTAAAAGTCAAATCTGAAGGAAATTGGGATGATAAATAATAGAGATATACGAGAGACAGCGAAGGAAGTACAATAAAGCAGATAAAAGAGACAACGAGAAAAGAATTGTTGAAAGGAGCTTAGTTTTCCGTATGATAAATAGTTGAACAGAAGCAAAAACATCGAACTGGAAGTGAAAATTTAAACTTAAACTGGAATAGAAAAAGGGTAAAATCTGAATCGAAAAGAGCCTCAGCGAGGTCAGAGAAAAAGGGACAGTTTTATTATGTAACAAATAACTGCTACAGGCAAAGAATTTACTTAAAAAAACAAAGAAATAATTAAACTGAACTGGAAGAACAGGTCCAATCTATTGACAGTCGTTGAATTTCAGTTTCCAGGTACATATCTAGCCTGTAATTAGGAGTGAAAATCAACGCAGAACTTTGATTCTGCGAGAATAAACGAACTGGAGCAAAGACGTTTTAAAACTCAAGGATGTCATCTGCTCTCTCAGATAGCATAAAAACCGGCTTTGCGTTGACTGGAGTAGTGGTATCAACAGCTGGATTGCTATTTAACATATCAGGCATATACGCACTAGTAAAGACAAAACCACCAGGCAACAAACAAACATATTTACTAATTAACATAAGTACCATATCATTATGCATGTGTCTATTGTTTATGACGACCTGGATGCTAAACGGCCTAGTCTATGTTCACAACTCAAAGGAAATAGAGGAATACCTATTTATAGCTGAAACTGGTTTCTATATGGCCTTGGTAACAAGCACAATTGTTCTATCGACTGATCGCTTTCTGGCTGTCGCTTTGCCGTTCAAACACCGCACGATCGTGACGTCACGGTTCGTACAGATCTCAATCTCTCTTTGCTGGTTCATTGGCTTATCAACGCGAATCCCGTTCCTTATCATTAAGCAACCGGACATTCTATTGCACATGGTCTATTTTGATATAAGCATCAATGCGGTGAATATCATATTTCAACCAGTAACATACTTGTATATATTGGTTAAGTGGCGGCAGAGGCACACGCAAATTAACACCGCCAGCTCGCTGCCGGTTTCACCTTTGAGCGCAAGGACGGTCTCGTTTCGAGCAAGAGACAACAAAAGAGAAGCCAGCATGCTAAAAATAGCATTGCTGATCGCTGCTAGTTGTATTTTATCCGGCATTTGTGACATAATCTACGCCGCCATTGGAATGTCGACGCCGTCATCCAACGCCACCGTGCTTTCACCAATCGGACTTCTCATATGGAATATCATACCGACGATCCAGTCTTTATTTTATATTTTGACAAAACCTGAAATACGAAAATTGTTTGTTAAGATGCTTAGTCCAGTAGTTAGTACTGAGTAACTAAATGTAGTTCAATATTTCCCGTACTGTAAATGGTCCAGAGCTTTAAAACTCCTGCTAGAAAGGAGGCTAATAGACCCATAGACAAAATCATAAATCTCTTGAAAGTTTGAAAATGACAGCAATCATTGCTTTAACAGTGAATTTAATATTCTGTGCAAGTTGCATCTGTCTTTATCATATGTCCCTTTTAAGAAACTAGTTCATTACATGGCATTTAATGAGTACAATGTCCTTTAAGATTTTCCCCAAACTATCACAAGACTATGGCTTCTCATAAAAAGCCAGGAGGCTTGCTCTTTCTCCTCAGTTTTGCCTTTTAATTAAATAACTGGTTTCCATAAGAGCCTGTGAGAATGTGTACTTCATAATTAATAATTTAAAGTAATAATCTGATGTTTAAAGTTCAGACTTCTGGATTCAAGGGATAAGCATTGAGTTATTAGATTGTTCAGCAAATGAATGGGAGGAGGAGACAACAAATCCCAATGTATTAGTCTTTTCAAATATTATAGATTGTATTGTATCTTTCCACTGTAATCATAAATATGATTTGAAGAACTTTCTGTAATCACTGTAACATACAACTTACTACATCTCGAATATAATCTCATATAAAAACAAAGACTGTGTCATCACAAGAACAGAACAGAGTAGAGAGATAATTGTATTGGTTAAAGCTGTCACAGTTTGGTATCTCATGACCCAACACTTGCTATCATAAATGCCAAAGATTGCTTGAAAAAAAAGCAAAATAAATGAGCATTTTGTCAAAAACGTTGTCTTTTAACATTCCAACATAAGTTCACATGTTAAATATTGGTCCATGACTTAAAATAACTTACTGTGCCATAAAAAGGGGAAAAAGTTATGTGGATAGAGCCCAATGCTACTCACAAAAGTTTTGCCTTTTGCAGCACTTTTCATGGTACCATTGCATATCAATATTATAAGATGTACCTTACAGATCTTTCAGTTTTTCGACAGTGACAAAGTATCCAGCATAAATCACAAATCCCCAGGCTGTTAACACCAACACAGACAATATCTAAAAAACAATTGAATGTTTTGAAGAACATGAACCTTGTTTTACACAATGGTAGCTATGAAAAGGCTAGAATGTTGTTAGCTCTTATGGATATAATTACATGAATGCTCAAATAGTATTTGAGGGGCAATTTAAAATACCCCTCACATTTGCACATTTGACTTTGGATGCATCAGGTCCCTGATTTCTCTGCAGTCTACAAATTTAGTGTAGTGATAACATTTTTGTTAGGACAGTACATTTTGTCTTCAATGTTCTTCCATGGCTAAACCAAGGCTCAAAGCCACTGTCCAAAGCCAATGCCTAAAATTTCAGGTGTGTGTAAAAGCCTAGAAATTTTCTTTCCTAGAATCCAGTCGGCAAAGCATGGCAACTGCACCCCAAAAATTAGGCCTTGCATGCAAATATTGTATGAGTATAGGCTCAAAATAGGTTCACCTACAGTTTCACTCTAACTAAAGCTGCCTGGTGCACTCGAGAGAATCAAGTGTGCAAGCCATGCAGCCCAAATTTTTCCTTGCGCACGGAGATCCCATCAAGTTCTGCCATACTCTGTCGACTGGCATGAATTACAGTTGCCATGGAACCCTGCAATCGATCTTAAGAGTTCATAGTTTTCTACCAGTCTGCAAAGCAAAGCAGAGTCAGCAGTTTGTCATACTACCCATGATCCTATTTCTAAAATTCAACTCAACCAACAGTAGGCATCACGAGGAAAGCTGCGAGGTGCACCCCAAATTTTTCCGTGCGCGAGCGAGATCTCCTTTAGTTCTGCCATTTCTCTGTTTTGAAGACTGGGTTTCCTAGGCCTGTGTTAGGTTTTAACCCAAAATTTCTATATTTAGTGTACTTGAATCCATTAAAGTATAAGCATCGTACCAAACCAATAAGTAACTCAAAGCCTGATCTAGTCATCTTGGCTAAAACTTTGATTATTCCAACAGCAGTTTTCTTTAGTTCGCAACGGCAGTAGCAACAACAACTGCAACGACAGTAGCAACAACAACTGCTTTGTCGAGAGGATCTGTTTCGATTGCCTCGTTATGAAAAAGAGTCAGAAGTAAATTCTTTTCCAATTCCATGGCGGGAAACATTCTGTTTACATCCTGTCAATGTGAATGGATTAGAAAACGATCATAAATCAATTTTATTCAAAAGATCTGGTCATTCCGTAGAGTGATGCTGAAAAATGGAGTATGTATATTCTAATTTGTTTAAACGTGTTCAATTTTGAAGAAAGCACAGTCGTTTGCAAAAATGTGCACTTATTACTTCAGGGATATCAATCTTCCTCACCCCCATCAACTCTGGGTCATCCCATACACTCGCAGATTCATAAAGTACACAACAGCAACCCCTATCCTTGCTTCTGATAAATGTCAAAATGCTCCACAAGAGAATCACACAATATTATTGTACATAACATTGAATACCAGATGAATTACAAAATATCTGTTTTTGAAATGGAACTATGTTACATTGAAAGAAGTAAATAGGGGGTAATGGCAGATGGGGGGAAAAGCTATGATCTACACTGGCTGCCATTAACTCTCTTGGTCAGGGCTCACTGAATTACTAGCTTGAGGCATGCTACTCTTTGAGCATATGTTACTACCCCCTTTATCTTATTTCCAAACAATCTTTAATATTTCTAAGCTTAATTATCCTTTCATAGTTTAAGCAGTCAGGAACACAATATGTCAACAACCGAGACAAGAAGCATGATTTGCAACTGTGTGAACAGCCTGCTCACAGATTTACCTTCAGGTGATTAAATTGAATTGTGGCATATTTTACCCTTTAAATACATTTACCTTGAATGAATGTACAAGTATGGGACCATCCATTGGCATAGTAGCAGACCCGAGGCCAAAGGGGGGCTAGGGCGCTTAGCCCCCAAACTGAATGATAAAACAAAAGAAATACTAGAAAAATGGCACAATATGTAATATTTTTGGAATTCAGCCCCCCAGAAATTTTTACCTGGCCCCAGGCTTGCATAGTAGAAATGTGTAGGTCCTTTGTGAAGCAAATTTTGGGTTCTCCTAAGAAGTACTTAACATAGAAGATTGTGGATTTAAGTCAGTATATAATTTATTTTGCCAAATGATGCTCAAAAATTTTATTTTGTTACCTTTGATCATGTGAGTCCCAGCCTATCAAGCATAGAGTGTGCCTTATATAATGCATCAAATCCAATATATGTTTGATTGAGTGCCTAATTTTTAGCATTGAGGACAATTTATGAAGCACCCAATTACTGCATTTTCTATCATATGGTCAAAGGAAAATCTTTTAATAAAGTCATCACAAGTGATTTCCTTGAAGTCACTTCTTTGTTATGCCTTTAGCACATCATGATTCACATGAGGCTTGTCAATAAATAATCTATTTCTGGGTAATCAGTAGAATTGTTATTTCAAGGAATATTGTCAAGAGTGCTCGGAGCAGTCAAAAAACCTTTTCCGCAGTAAAAGCAAAGTGGAGCTCCAAAATTGAACCATGATAGCCTGCTTCTTGCTTTTTGCAACATTGAAATGAAGCTGGTTCATAAGTGACATCATTTTTTGAATTTTTTTTTCAGTTGGAGCACAACTCAGCCGTGGCACAGGTGCGGCTCCTCAATCCGAAGTTGCTTTACAGTTTTGCCTTCATTGTGTTGATGCATTGCCTTTTTTGTATATTAACAATGATATAGCTCACAGCTATCTGGATAAGGTAAATGCTGGCAATGACAAAGATGATGTTGCAGTTGGTACGTTGTAGACTTTTTCAATGAAAATTATCACTGGGGTGCAATGGAGCTTTCTCTTTACCCATCCTTGTCTCATACCCTGATATTGACAGGGCCAGTCGTGGGTTATTCTCTTCATGCTAACTAAGAATGTTACGGATTTTCCAGACCAGCGACTAAGGAAAACTGGTTCAATTTGCTCATTGCAGGGAATCCAATCTAACTTTTGCATAGCAAAATGAAATTAAGCAGGAAAAGAGGAGTTATTGCTTCCTATTTTAAGCTAGCCACTATTGGCAGATAGGCAGATATAATGCTCACTTTTCCAAGGGAAAAAGTGATTGGCTCTGCATCATCCCAATTAATTCCAAGGTGGAAGTGAAGGAGCTTGTTCATTAAACTATGCTATGCAATAGAAATTTGCAGGTGCATGCCCATGACTGACTTCTTCATTCAATGCCCCTTTTAGTCACATTCACAAAGTTATGGCACTACAATTTATAATGGCACTAAGTATAATTTGTGGATCAAAGTTTTCATACCATGCATCTTGAAAGTGTTCATAACCAGTTCAAGATGTTTACCATATGATACAATGTCGTCCCTGACTCACATTCTATTTTTTCTCAACAGATTTCACAAAGTGGCTCATTTCTAGACTTCTTAGATTGTTGTCATCAGAAGAATGCAAGCTACTGCATGACAAAGCGATTGATGTCATACATTCTATTTTTGAGGTCTGACACTTTGCATCATTGATAATGCTCGGGGGCATTGGATGTGGCATGGTCAATTGTTTTGACCATTAGAATGTATAGCTAAATTTGAGATCAAACCCCTGGGTGGCAGCTCTAATTAAGTCATTATTTTCAAAATTGCATTCCAACAAATTAAGACTATTTTTTTATATTTCATCAGGTGTTCTGTTTAATGGCAAAAATTATGGTAAAGATACAAACTGCATCCATAGCCTAAGATAAGATAAGATAAGACACCCTCGATGGTTGAGACAAGCACAATTTTGTTTTAAATCCTTGTCAATGCATGCTATCCTCTTAAAAAACGAAAGCATCCAATCTTTGCTTTGCTATCTTCAGTCTCCAATCTTACAATGTCATATGGTGATCGAAAAAGTTGTGAAAATATATAATCATTCATAAATCTACAAATCTTTCTGCCACATCTTTATTTACTGATGCTCTCAGTAAGTGTGCAATTTTCTCACATTTCCAGCTGTATAAAGGCCGAGATGTTGTCCTATACAAGTACTTTTCTACTGAGCTGATAAATTTGACAAAAGGTTTGTTATATTTCTTTGCTAATATTTGAATGCTACAGTGGCAAAACAGCCTGAGATTAAAGGGGACAATTGGCCCACTCTATTCAACGAATTACTGGGTGTGTCCAAAGTTTTGCAGTTTGGTTGGAAATCTGCTTTTTTGTAAAGTTTCTTAATTCACAAATTGCTACAGATAGTGTTATGGTTAACAATAGATCATGGTGGCATTACATAGTTTATAGTGTTTCAATTCAATACATGGAATTAACTGCCTTTCCTATTCCATCCTGTTTTGTAAGTTACTTGAGAACCATATTCATTCAGGTCTTTATGTTCATGTGAAAACTGTATTCATACCCCTTGCCATCTAATATTTTTCTTTGATGCCACTCAAGACTGTCTTCTTGGGCCTTTTCTCTTGATTTGGTCTTATCACTGTATGATTTAGCTTTTTCAGAGAGGGCCATTTTAAGGCATACTTTGGGCACTGGGAACACTAGTTTTAAGTTAAAAAATGTGCTGATTGATTGTGAAATGAAATAAACTCTGCCAGTTGTTAGAATTGCCTTCTACTAATAGCAATCCACAATACCCATAAAAAACCTTTCTTTATTTATGGTTATTGATATTGATTCAAGTAAAATGTCAAGTTTGCACAAACTTTATTTTTAGACCTGAAGATTCTAATGGAGAGATTCTTTCTTGTCGAAAACAGCAAATATGAAGGGGTTAAGTTTTATCTGGACAGATTTCAAAAAGAAGGGGTTCCAAATGAGGTAAATGAGGTCAAACAGTTATTGAAGTAAATGAGAAATTGAAGAGTGGTTATAGTTGGAGCCAATTTTCATGGCCTTGAACACTTGTCATTGATAAGCAGATTCAGCTGTTACTTACTTGTTTACTTGGGTCTTGTTCCTGGAAGTTCCAGACCTTCCAGGCCTTGGGTGTCTTTTGCCAGATGGACCTGTCAATGATTAATGATTGATTGGTTGATTGATTGGCTGATTGATTGACTGCTTGATTGATTGATTGTTGATTGATTAATTAAATTATGACCATTCATCGTTGATCTGACCAACTAAGCTTTTTGAGGCTGTTTCGATTTGATATTTTTAATCATTTCAGCATTGATTTCACTGATTCGATCTGATTCTGTAATCGCCTCTTTTTCGACTTTAAAGGACATGGATGACAGTAGTGCTGAAGACACAATGTTTGCGAAACTGATTGAAATTGGGACATTTTCGCAATGTGATTTGCTCCTTGCCTCCTGTTTGTGAGTGCATCTGTTTGTTCGTTTGTCTGTTTTTTGTATGAAAAATAAATCTAGTTAGAGACGTTAAAAGAAGTTGCCAGTAAAGACACATGGCGGATATCAAAATAACTTAAACCAGAGGCTCAGTTTGGCTAATCACCATCATTAAACATATAATTTTAAAAATTTACATTGAAACTCTCATTTAAGAGCAAATTAACTTAGAAAACTTATGTCATCAAGCCATCTCCAAACCAACATAATAGTTAGATATGTATATATTCAGTCTAGAGAATATTATTGTAGTATGCTACCAATGCTTTAAATGTATAAAAGGACATTTCATCAGGGCCGTAGCTAGATGTTCAGTTTCAAGAGAGTGTCTACGATGCATTTGCCGACAAAATGGACGTACAATCCTTTATTTGCAGACAAGTTTGCCAAAATTTGCCAACGAAATACTCCTTCATGGCCAAAAATGCCTCGTTTTTGAAACACAATATTTTTCCTGGGGTTGTCACAAATTCATTTCATGTTCTATATCATTGATTCATGATTTAGTTTTGTTTACAATTTTTTATTCGATAAAAATTGGCTAAGAATCCTTCGCTCCAATTTCCTCAAATTTTTCACACATAATGCTCGCGTGAGCAGTTAGAAAGAGCAGTTCTTAAAAGAGGCTACTGTAGACTTCCAGTAATTGTTGTAAGTCAATACGAGGTAATCTTCATGTGATCAAAATATCCCACCAATAGTACTATAGCAAATGTCTCTTAGCACTTGGTATACCCTCTGCATTCTATGCGATGTAATGCCGTTACCATATTGCTGATTAACTTGCGGCTTGTAATCGCTAGGTGATTTATTATTGTATTGCAGTAAACTACTGGAAAGATCGATTCACGGCATTTGTCAATATTCTGGATCATCACTTGAGATATTATGGAATGCAATTGCATTTCGTTTGGAAGTTTCAACCGATACCTTGCCAAAGGTGATCTTTTGCAACCCTATTTTTATTTGGCATATTTTATTTGGTTTGAAAATGGTATCCTATATATCCTATAAGAATGTTACATTCTCATGGTCCACTTTTCTTCGTAAAAACAGTCGTTTTGAACTTGTTATTATTGAAAAATTTTGGATTTTGCTAGTTTTTTTAATGTCTGATTCAAAGAAAGTGACCACTCGTCCATTTGATGATTGATTGATTGATTGATTGATTGATTGATTGATTGGTTGATTGATTGATTGATTGACTGATTGATTTATTGATTGATTGATTAGTTCATTCATTGATTAATTGATTTGATAAATTGAACGATTGCTTAACTGATTGAATGGTTGACTAACATCTTGATCGATAGATCAATTTATTTGATTTACCGATTAATTGATTGAATTGATAGATTGACCGAGTGATATGCCTTCATCGCGATTTGACTGCCTTACTTTTGTTTTTTGTAGGAAGCAGTAACTTTGACATTATCACTGTTAAAAACCTGTGGATTTATAAGATTTGTTGTGTTGGAAAATGTTGCCAGGGCCTTACTAGAATGCATCGAAAATGTCATCGAATCGTACCATCAAATGATCAGGTATTTTCCCTTTTTGTAAGCCGATTTCGGTACCTTTATAGCGAAGCGAGGATATGTTTTGGTGAATTTATGACTACGATTTGCTCAAGCAAAAACTGGTTGTTGCGATTCATTTTTCTTTGCTCACAGCGAAATAGTTTCATTTTTCGAACTACCTCTGCGATAAAGTTTCGTTCATCTATTCATTCTCTCTTTTTTTCGTCATTTTCCTTTCGTTTCTTATCCCTCTGCCTTCGCTCCTTCCTTACCTCTTTTTATTCTCTCCGATAGCACATGCATGTTTATAATCGCAGTGCGCTACCAACACGCTAGTCTTTTTAGCGAAGCAAATGAGCGTAACTCGAAATCAACTAACATAAAGGTGTAAATATCAAACAACGAAGTTTTCTCGAACTTGTATTCTCTATCACAGTCCTATCAATAAATGCAATTTCGACAAAAAAGTTACGTCTTCTTATCCGAGATACAATAATTAACAAAACAGGAGTTATTTTGTTCTTTATACTAAGCTTACAGGAATATTTTCATTTTTTAAATTGGTTTTCGTCTTATCCCTTTCTGAATACAAAGAGTTTGCACTTAATGAAAAGGAAGGCCATCAGACACAGGAACAAATTCAATTTTAGAATTGCTACTCACAATAAATTTGAGCTTGTTTTTGATCTAATTTAGATTTTTGTGCTTACCTTTAAAGATAATGTTCTCAAAAAGCTGACTTTGATCTTTATATTGACATTGATTTGTTGATCAAAGGTGTCAGAAAAAAGGTAATTGCTGTATTTGTCGAAGAACTATTTCAAGTGAGCTTAGAGTCACTTTTATCTATAAAGCTAATACGTTTAACGGGCAGTAAATGATAATGTATAAAAAAAGCAAGCATTGGTCATGAAGCTTCGAAGGAGCCTTGTTTAACTGACTAATGGACGGCCTGTTGTGGTTGTAGAGATGTTTTTTGAGATATTAAGGAAATGAGAGAGAGAAGAGAGAAAGATTGAGGGGATTAAAAAACGAACAGGAAAGGATGGGAAGTGGCAGGAAAGGCAAAAATGAATAGAAGAACGATTCGATGGATGAATGAATGCATGAATTGATAAAGAAATGAACGATTTAATGTTTGAATCAAAGTTAATTCAACGGTATCTAATCGCCTCCAAAAATTTTATTCTTAATTGAAAGAAGGTTATACTTTCATTTTTATTTTTTATAAGCAATTTTTCTTATCAAAATAACTCTTTCATAGATGCTTTTTTTGTTGCAAATAATTCCGTTTATTTTAAAGGAAGGAGATAGAATTGAAACCATTTGTCGCATCCCTGAGCAAAATATTTGAATATTTATTCAATAATGCTTCAGTTTGTGCAAAAACGCCTCTCTCTTCGATCGAAGTAAGCAATTTCCTTTGGAAAGTTACTGAATGGCTTGAATCTTTTATACCAGAGCACATGGAACTTCAGGTAAGTTCTCTAATAATCTACCAATTATCTTTGTCACAAATTCTAAGAGCATCTGTTAAAATGGGTTGTGATCCGTAAAGCTCTCCAGCCATGCGCAAGTACGATTGGTCAGTATGTAGCCAATAAGATGCTCTTCTTTCTGGTTTATATCTGGTCATTCGTTTCACGAGGAGCTATTGCAAGAAAGCAATGATTTCATAGTTAAGGGATGAGGCAACCCCCCCCCCAAACACCCTCGATTCAAGCCCGTGCCGAACCCTTTCCAATCGAAATATGACAATTCAAGTTGCTGAGGAAGGAAGCTTAAAGTAAGAAGTATAAAGATCAATTTATGAATGTAAATACAAATACAAAACATTTCTTTTTGCAGCATCTGATTTGCAATGTTGGCATCTTACTTCTTACTAAAATTGGTGAAGAAAAAGTTGAATTTATCACTTCTGGGAAATTGCTGATGCATTTATCACGCTGTTTGATTAAGCGAGTTGGTTCAACTTCCAGCTCTGAGGTATTTTTTAAAATTGAATTTGCAAGGCTATGCGAGGACGATGGAACTAATTTAGGCCAAGATAATTTGCGAGTAGAAGTTAAATCCTGTGAAGTTGATTCCTAGTAGGGAGATTTGTCCGCAGAATAAGTTGTTTGTCTGATAAACTCTGAGTGACCACATCAAGAAGCAAGAAAACTGCTTTTGCTTCAACACCCTGACAAATTCTCTTTTAACGTTGTTTATCAATTGTCCATTCGGCCCTTCCCAGGTTGCAAAGGTTAATAATATAACTTTTAAGCATTGATATAGAGCTGCAAACGGAAAAAAATAGGGTTCCAGGGGGCTCTATTGACTACTGCATTCAATTCAATTGAATAGTGTTGAATTGTCTCAGAAACTAGAGGGCTCAGCCCCCTGGGACCCCAATCTGTACAGCTCTGCCCCCAAGAGGTATAACTAATCATTGTCCATATTGTTTCAAGGTTGCTAAAAGTAGAATACATCACCTAAGACCTTAAAGGCATTTCTAGAACATGTATTTTTCTTTATTTCAGATGTATGCTTCATTTCTCATGGTAATACTGAAAATAATCAAAACTGACTTTCCTTATACACCTGGGGTTGGAAATGTAAGTTTAACGTTTTTTTACGTGTAGCAATTAAGTTTTAAAATTTCCTCTAATGTAGGACGATTAGTTTCCGAATTTTCCTTTTCATCCGACGGACGAGGGTGCTAATGACCAGAAAGCGATCGTTGTAATTTTGTTCATTTTAGTTCAAGTTTTAGAATTTGAACAATGTCGATTATAATTGTTGAGCCTGTAATACTATCATCTGTTAAATTAACTTCAGAAAAGTTGCTTTTTATTTTGTTTACAATTGTAAAAACTTGAAAAAACTGTATTATTGATGATTGCTATTTTCCACCTATCCCGTTTATTCCAACCCATGACAATTTGGGACTTGAGAGAAGATGCTTAAGCAGCGTTCCTTTTGGTACAATGTTCCATGTTCACTACTATACGTCATAAATCAAACTTCTCTATTATTTATTGCAGTTAAATGAAAAAGATCGCCTTCAGCTGTATGGCCATGGAAGGTAAGGACTGCAGTCAAATTATATCAGTCTTTTTTACTGACTTCCTTGACAGTTTTCATAAAAAAGCAAGTTGTTTTTTGGACCCAAAACTAAGCTACCCCCTTCAAATTTTGTTTCGCAGGGAAGCCATGGCAGCCATGGAAGATATGATCCAAAAGCTGTTAACTGGTCGTTTTGCCAGAATTTCTGAGGAAATCAAAACTAAGATTAAAGAGCACCAGGTAAGGTCCAAAATTTGTAAAGTACAAGTACAATTGATCTTACCAGAGAACAGAGAGATTTTTGGGAGAGGTTGAAACCCACCCCCTTTCAAATTGTTTGCTTTCCTACAAAATCGATGAATTTTCTGCATACCAAAAGAGTTTTTTTGAGAGTTCAACTGCTCCGTAGAAACATTGCAAAAGTGCAAACAATCAGAAAGTACACTTTCACAAGCCACCAATTCTGTTTGCTAGAAAGCCGAAATGAAATAGAAAGAATTTCACAATTTAGTGTATGGCAGGATGGCCGAGCGGTCTAAGGCGCTGGTTTAAGGCACCAGTCACTTCGGTGGCGCGGGTTCGAATCCCGCTCCTGTCACTTTTTTCAAGCTCATATTTAATGATTTTTTTCCTTTCCAAAGATAGCCAATGAAACTTTAAATGGAACTATAGATGGTATTAAAGGTCTTCAATCTTTGCTGCGAATTTGGTGCTGTAAGTCAATTACGACAGATAAAGGTATGTTGATAATAGATTTAGCTTTATTGTCCTTGGTCAATCCAAAGGGGCTGGTTTGAGGATTTATTCCATATAATAGCTAGTCCCTCTGATAACATGTCCTTTTACAACGTAGAAAATAGGAGTAGTACAACGAAAATAAACCAAATATTCATGCAAACAAATATTATACAGAATACTGATTTACAGCATTGAGAATCGAACTGATGCTAAATAAAATTTGATTATTTCAGATAAAACGAATTGCATTCAAAACAAATCAAGTGTTTCAAACTGCCCCTAGGGGCGGTAACGATGCCGGCCTGGTACGAAATGCTGGCAACATGATGCCCCGCATTGCTGGGTTCGTTCCACAAAGCTCTGCATTGTAGAAATTGTCACTTGGCTTTCTCCCTATTCCTACCACCGAATCTATTGAATCATTGTTCTCGTCACTGGATACTTCTTGCTCATTTACTATTTTTGTATCGATCTGCTTCAAAACGTTCGTCAAAAATTTTGCATCGTTTGTGACCTGAGGCATGTCTGATATGCCCTTTTCAACTTGAATGCCACACATCAATAAGGCCTCCTCCAGCACCATGGCTTCTGATTCGACTTCTGCTGGTGATTCCTCAAGAAATTTTTCTTTAGACTCAAACGTTTCGATTTCAGAGATGATATCGTCAATGTCAGCTTCGATGTCATCTTCTTGTATCTCTTCCGGAATGTCGTCATCTATTGCAACTCTTTCAGTTTCGCTCAGGACATCTTCACTTCTGACTTGCTGTCGCTCAGGTATGACATTTTTTCTCTTCTTTTCTTCCAAGCCAAATTCCAACACTGGGAACTCAACTTCGATGTCCTCTTCTTCCAACTCTTCCGGAATATCTTCTTCAATATCTGCCTCTTCCGAATCGTTGTTCGAATCTTCAGTACCAACTTCCGCTTTAAAAATCACCACCTGTTCTCCCTTCATCGCCGATTTCTCATCGTCCAGCACGATCTCTTCTTCTTTTTGGCCCAATTCTACTGCCACGTGTTTTTGCTTAAAATTATTAGACTTGCTTCGTTTCTTTTGTCGCTGCATCGTCATAAAAGTGTCTAATGTATCACCATCATAATCGTTATCAATCTTGCCCTTTTCACCTGAGGTAACAAATTTTTGTCTAGGTAACACAGCATAATCCCGTTGACTTGGACCCTGGGAAATTCGGACATTCGCTTAGCCGCACCGATTTTTTTGTCCCCCCCATAGATTAAACGACCCTAATCAAAACTTCCTGGACATTCACTTAGTCGGACGAACCTGCTGCCCCCCCCCCCCCTAAAGGTTCCGAATTGACTGTAACCAGTTCTAAAAATCCATTCTGATCATTTAAAAGTATTTCTGAACAAACTGTACGATCACGCCTAACTTCATTTGAAAAAAATGAGTAAATAATGATGATTTTCCTGCTAACTTGTTAAGGGCAGAAAAAGCACTGATCACATGAAAAAGACCTCTTACTGATTTTACAATACTACCACAATGCTAGTTTGACCTCCCATCAAGCGTTGTTTGCTTTCTGATCACATGAAAGCAGTTCTGTGATGTGGACAGCAGATGACATTCAGCAGAAAACACTAAATCACCAAAAGATGCTTTTACATGTCAACTCCATGCGACCTTTCTAGAGCCCAGCGTACTCATAGAGTTCAGAAATAAGCACAAATTTGAGAAAATACGTTTCCTCACTTACCATCATCAGCAACATATCCTTGTCCCTCTTCTTTTGAGAAAAAGCCCTTCTTTGCCTTTTTTCTGTTTTCTTTCTTATTTTCTAAATCTTCTAGGAAAATTTCTCCAAACATTTCTTCCGTCTCACCATCTTCTACAGCATCTTCATCAATAAAACCGAATATGTCTTGCATTTCTTTGCTCGTCCTTTTGAAGTATTTTGCTTGTCGTTTTTCGTTAAACCGGACATGCTTCTTTTGCATGTGAGGATTCTTTCGGTCTTTATCAAAGCTCTCATGGAAAATTTGATATTTCAATGATATGTTAAATTTCATATTCTTTTCAAGAAGTTGAGACATTTCTTCATCCGCAGAACTTTCATCTTCCATTACATCTTCATCATCTGGAACATCGCTGTTATCTTCAGCTCCTTTATCATTATCTTCATCTTCTTCTTTCTTGCATTCTTTATCATCTTCACCACCTTCTGCATTATCAGTTCCACTACAATCTTCATGATGATCATCATCCTTTTCACCATCTTTGTCGTCTTCCTTAGCTTCTTCATCACCATTTTCATCATCATCTTCATCATCAGCTTCATCATTATCACTTTCATCATCTTCACTATCCTCCGTTTCGTCATCACTATCCTCATCTTCTTCAAAATCAGATTCATAATCACAGTCTGCGGTTAAAGACACATTCTCTTCTTTTGCTACTTCCTTTTCCTTCTCTTCATCATTATCTGAAGAAGCATCTTCACCATTTTCTGGTTCATTATCGACTTCACAAGCTAGAACATCAACATCTTCCATTGTCATCGCACATATTCCGCCATCCGTCTCTGTAGATTCCTTGATATTTTCTCTCTCTTCATCAATTCCTTCGAAGCCTGGCGAGTTTTTGCATTCTACTTCTCTCACGCTATCGACATCTCTGCGATCTTCATTTGCTATTTTATTATTCGAATCTTCTTTGAAGCTTGAGTCAAACTGGGATACCACTGCAGCTTTGCCTTTATTTGCCATTCTGCCCTTATTAACTTCATTGAAGAACAAAACTTTATCCTCCTCTGCGAAATCTTGCTCTTTCACTGTACCATATTTGTCTTTTGCAACATCATCTTGTTTCAGAGTTTCGGCTTTGAGAGGCTCTTCATTGTCGGCTTTTCCCTTATCTTTATCTCCTTTTGAATCATCTGCATTCCCATTTACAGATTTAGTTTTGCTTTTTGGAATACTATGAAAAACAACAAATATTACTTGCCAATATGATGTAGATTATATTATAGATTTTAATGTAAGATTACTGTTATAATGTGGACTTAATCTGTATTATAAGCCCCGTTTTGAACATACCAGATTCCATTAAAAGTTTTTGAAGTTGTAATAATCTATAGTCGCATCAAAAACTTACCTTCCATTCAGCTCTGCATTTTGCGAAAGCAACTGTTTTGGGTCTGCATCCGCGTCCTGCTCCTTCGATGAATCAAAAATTTTTTCTTCAATATTAACACCTGGAGGCTTTTCAACATCTTTGTCAATTTTTGACAGCATTTTTTGTGACTCCTCAAGAACGCCAATTTTGTATGATAACTCGTTGATGGTTCCCTGCTTTTCTTTCAACTTTTTAGCAAGCTTTTCATGCTGCAGATTCATTTCATCAATGCATTGGTTTTTTTCCTGTATGATGACGTTTTTATCTTCAATATGCCTGATGAGTTCATCAATATCTTCAATTTGTCGTTCCATTTGTCCGTGGTTTCTCTCAACTAAGTAATTCAGATCCCCAATTCGGTTCTTAAGGCCTTTGCTTTCCTTTTTCAGACTTTCTATGTCTTTTAATGAACTTTCAATTGTCGATTTCAACTTTTTCTCAGCACCTGTCAACTTTGAAGCTAAATCTTCCACTTTTCTTCGCCAGTTTTCATTTAACCTTTCCAAGTTATCGCATTTGCTTGCTTTTTCTCTTAAGATTTCGTTCAATTCTTGGTCTTGAATCGACTCCTGGAGCTTAATTATAACCTCTTCTTTTTCTTGCAACATCGTCTCAAGTTTACTGCAATTGACTTCGATCTCAACATTAGCTTCAAGAACTCTATCAAGGTGTTCGTTTAATTCATTTTTCTCTTCAACGAACGATTCCTCCATCTTTTTCTTCTCTCGTACAGCATTCTCAATTTTGACTTCAAGCTCGGCCCTTTCCATACCCAATTTCTGCCTTTTATTTTCCAGATCGCTGTTCATTATTTCTAACTCCTTCTTTTCTCTTTTAATGATCTCATACTCATTTGCTAAAGAAGCCCTTTCCCTGTTCCATTTCTCTCTATCTTCTTCAAAACCAATCCTGATGTTTTCCATTTCTTCCCTTTCTTCGTTAATCTTCTCTAATTCGTCCTGTAGCTCAGCCCATTTATGCCCTAATTTTCCTTTCTCTTCTATGTTGCTTGTTATATTATCCAACGCACTCTTTTCTCCAATAATGAAGTCAATTTCGTCTTCAAACTGAGCTCTTTCTTGCTCCCCTTTCTTTCTCTCTTCTTCGAGACTAGCTTGCATCAACTCAAGTCTTTCTTCGAGCTCGCCATTTTTCATGATAAGGCTTTCAATCTCTCTGTGTTTCAGTTCTGCTGTTTCCTCCATATCCTTTACCTTTCGGCTAATTTCTAAATGATTCTCTAAAGGGACACATTTCTCATTTGAGTTTTCCTGCATTGCCACCGACTCCTCTAGGTTCTCGATATGATCGAGCATTACTTTAACTTCCATGTCTTTCTCCTGCAACTCCAATTCCATGTTATTGTTCGCAGTTTTCAGAAGTTCAAAATCTCCAAGTGTCGATTTCAGGTCACAGATCTCCAAATCCATGCTTGCATTCTTAGATTTCAAGATTTCATTCTCTTGAGTTTTGAGCTGTAGATGGTCATCTTTCTTTGTTAATTCAATCTCCAACTCATTAATTTGTGACTCTAAGATTTCAAGATTTCGCAACTTAGTTTTCAGGTTAGCATTTTCTATCTTTAATGCTTCTCGATCACCTCTAAGGTTGCTGTTTTCTTTAAGAAGGGCGTTATTCTCTTCAATCTTAGACTCCATCTTTTCATCTTTCTCCTTTACTTTACCCTCTAAATCATTATACTGAGCTCTAAGGATTTCAAGATTCTGCAATCGAGATTTAAGATCATCATTTTCTGTTGTTGTAGCATCCTTATCGTCCAACAAAATGCACAGATTATTATTTTCAGCCTTAAGGATTTCATTCTCATCAATTTTGGATTCAAGATTGGCAACTTTTTCTTTTAATTTGCGCTCTAAATCATCAAGCTGTGCTTTAAACATTTCATGATTTTGTAATCGCAAATTCAGATCAGCATTCTCTGCCTTAACTGCATCCTGATCACCAAGCAGTAATCTAAGATTACTATTTTCTGCTTTTTGGTTTTCATTGTCCTGAATTTCAGATTTCAGATTGCCCTCTTTCTCTGCTAATCTAGTCTCTAGTTGAGCAACCTTTGATTTCAGAATTTCAAGATTTTGTAATTCAGATTTCAAATCAGCATCTTCTGTCATTATTGGATCCTGATTTCCCAATGATAATCTGAGATTGCAGTTTTCTGCTTTCAAGATTTCATTCTCTTGCAAGCTAGATTTCAAATCCAAACCTTTCTTTTGCAGCTGTGATCTGAGCTCATCAATCTTTTCTACATAATCCTTATCGCTGGCGTCACCTGCCTTAAGGACTTTCAATGCTCTTTCTTTTTCCTTCAGCTCAGAACCAAGTTGGTCGTTGGCATCTTCAAAACTAGCTAACTTTGCTTTCATTTGTTTCAAATCCGTTTTCAAAGATTCTTTCTCATCCAGAAGTCTATAGATGTCATCTTGCCTGTACGTTTCGGAATTACTCAACTCACATCTCGCTTCCTGCAACTCCGCATTGCATTTTGCGAACTTGCATTTCCAGTCTTCGCATTGAACCTTGAGAGACCTGCATTTGTTTTCATATGCTTCTATTTCACTATCGAACACGATCTTTTCTGCACAGAATCTACTCTCAGCCGCCTGTTTTGCCTCTTCCATTATCTCCTCAAGTTTTTCATGATCTTTCGCAATCAACAGCGCATTATACTCACCAACTATTTCGTTATACTCATCATATAAAGCTTCCAAATCATTTTGAGTATTTTTAAGCATGTTTTTGATGTTGATGTTCTCACCAGCAAGCTCTTTAATCTCGGCCTTGCTTTCTCTATAATCCTTGCTCGCCTCGTTTTTAAGGCGCTTTTCAATCTGCAGCTCTTTTTCAAGCCTTTGGATCTTTCTTTCCTTATCAACAATGGTACCATTCGCATTTTCCAACTCTCTCTCGACCTGTAGTAATAAAATCAACAACATTTTGGACGGTTGATATCGATGACAATGCTTCTAACGATGAACATGTTTAGTGAAAAGAGAATTTTGGCTAGATGGAAACAGGGAAAATTTTCGAAAGGTGGAGAATTTTAAACTTGCATAGAACATTAATCACAAATTCTAATCAATTTTTGGAGAATTATAACACAATTTCGCTGATAAGTCTCCTTCTTATATCTTATTTGTACAGATTCACTCCTTGTTATATACTTTGATTTGAATTCCAAAGCTCGAAGCAGTATGGTATATATTGTAAAAAGCAATAGATAAACACAGTTTCTGAACTAAATCTCTTTCTCTTTATGCACTATTTCGAATATTTCTTGAATCGTTCTGTGTTACAAGCTCTGATGTTTTATTTCAAAGCTCAAAGCAGTATAATGTAAATTGTGAAACGCTATAGATAAACACACTTTCTGCGCTATAAATCTTGAAATTTATGAAAATATTATCATACCCCTTTCTCTTTCTGCAATGTTTCGAAGATTTCATGAATCATTCAGTTAAACAACTTTAGATTTTACATTTCAAAGTTTCAAGCATTACACTTTCTGCGCGATAAATCTTGAAATATATGACAATATTATCATACCCCTTTCTCCTTCTGCACCATTTCGAATATTTCCTGTTGCTGTTGTCGCTGTGACTCGATGGTTTTCTTCAAACCTTCAATTGCATCAGCGTAGCTTTTTCTCTCATTTTCAGCAACACCTTGAAATGATTAGAATATAGTTCATAATGCGTAATTTTTTAAACTTTTTGGAGAAACAAGTGACTGCTGTGTGTCATTATCCTAAGAATGAAATTTTAGCCTAGATTCTTTTTCGATTCAGCTGCAGTACATGAGATTGTATTTGTTAACAAAGTTGATGGTTGCATTAACGTGTGGTCAGGCGACAGCAATTTGAAAATCATAACTTCTCTCTTTCCGCTGTCGTCCACGATCTGCTCTCCTCAATGATGTCCGCCAACTGTCATCTTCAAATTCAGTTTTTATCTTATTTCATGACCAAATTTTCGTCCCATTCCATTTTTTGTTCACCTGCTTATTGTGTTTGTCTGTAGTGCCACGTTTTCTTTTCTTTCCTCCACCAGCCAGTCACTTTCCCACCTACTCCTGCTTATTATTCTGTTGTTAGTTTTCTCTCCCTTCAACCCTCTTTCCTTTCCCTCCAATTCTTCTTGCGCCCTTTTATTACCATCCTTGCAGCTAGTCATCCCGCCATTCATTATCTTTGCTCTTCTTTCTGCCTCCGCTCTTATCAAATATGGATTCTACCCTTTCTCTTGTGTTTTTTATGATTTAATCGTATTGAAAGAGTAATTATTTATTGAGAGTTATTAGAAAAGAAACCTATGGATTCTCTGAGACCAGTACGAAATCTTGATTATGCACTAACCTTTGTAATAGTTGACATCTTTCTTCAACTTGGAAATCTCTTTTCTCATCCTGTAAAAGGCACGAATAGTCTTATACATAATTACTTTTACAATTAGCATCTATACATATCACCGCTTAAAGTTTCTTAGCTTGCCTTTAAGATCATGATTTTCTCTAAGTAATTTTAAGAGATGTAGAGCAAAAGAGTTCTATGTGCCTATGGGTAAAGGGCTATGGATTTTAAGACAGCAAACAGTTCTTTCTCTCTGGTTATAGCACAAAAGAAAATTGAGCCTTTTGAAGTTTTAGTGGAGCAAAAATGACGCCCCCTCCGACAATCTATTAAGCAAACTAAATGGGCATTAAGTCCCACCCAAGGGTACAAAATATAAGCCAATAATCTACCTGGAGTTGCTCAGGTTTTCGACAAATGTTTGAATCCCCTTGTCTCCCCCATTTTCTGCTTCGCCTTCAATGTTCTGGCATACCTTTGCCACTCGGTTTTCGATCAAGACATCTAGGATTTAATAAGATCGTCATTATACATCTTTATTTTTTATAGATCAAAGTTTATACTTTTATTTTACGACATCATCTTTTCAAAATCATCATCTGTTCAAAAGCAAGCTTCACCTTAGACCTCCTCAAGAGAAATATGACCGTCTGCTATCTAGGCGTGAAAGATGCATGCTTTGCAGAAGAAAGTATTAGAAAATATGAGAAATAAGAGTTTATTAGACTCCCTGATAAGGGCATAAGATAGCCTAAAGTTGTTATTATTTAATCATTGATTAATGCTCACGTGAATCTCTGATCACAATATAGACAAACTTACCTATGAAGCCAGAATCCTTATGCGTTGCATTCATTTTGCGATGCCTTTTAGCATCGCCATTGCCGTTTACGATGGTCTTAGATGCGTCTTCCAACGCCGCTTCCATATTCCGTTCTCGAAACAGGCGCAAAGCAACGCGCTTTGCAAATTAGACAAAGATCCGATGTTCTCGAATCGTAAATTTACTGTGAAATTCACCAATCTCACCGTAACTAAGTGTACAACCGCAAGCGAAAATACACCGATGCTCGCAGTCGGAAAAACTGAAGCATAAAGACTTTCATCTCGATGCAGCCAATATTTACGCGCAGAATTGTTACGTTACATTGTTGCGTCAGATGAGACGTCTCGCCAGATCACGTGATTAATTGAGCTGCCAAGTGCAATTTACGGAACACAGAATGTTATTGTTATTAAAGACCGGAAAAGTGTTTCAAACATTGGAGGTTTAATCCCAGTGACCATTATATTGATGACTGCTGCACCTTCAGATATTTTGTCCTAAAACAACCCCACAACACATCGTATGAATATTTCTTAATGATTATTTAGACAATTCTCTAAAACTGGGTTTTCTTGTTAATCTGTCAGGCCCTTTTCACCCTGATTTTTTCCAGGCTGGGAAGGTGTTTGCCATGCTAAGTACCGTACCAATTCATTATTATCTTTCCATGTGGTAGCAGAACCAGTTTTAGTGATTTTTCTTGTCTTTCAGGTTTCAATACGCAATTAGAGGAGACAGCAGAAACCATTTGCTCTTTGATTTTCCATCCTCAGCTCATGACGTATTCCGATGAAGAAAAATCAGCCATTTTATGTCACATTCCTGGAATTCTCGATTGTATTGCCGTATTGTTTACTTCTGCAAAGGTTCCACTAGCTGATCAGCTGTTCAATGCAATGGCTGAAGTTGCATATTTGCCTTGGGTTGATAGCATTGATCCGCCATGGTTTGATTGGAAACCGACAGTTCACAGCGAAAAGGAATTAAAGGCTATTAAACGTACTTTGGGAACCGCAATGGAGAATGGATTCACAGTCAATGCAATCAAACTTATATTGAAACTACCTAGAACAGAGCACATGTCATGGAAGATTCATATATTCAGAACAGCTCTTGTAAGTTTACTGTAGCTCAAGGCCTGTCCAAACGACTTTCACGTCGGGACGACTTTCACGTCGGCACGACTTTCATGTCGGCACGACTTCCATGTCGGCACGAGTTTCATGTCGGTGGGTAGATTAAATCCCGTTATGTTTACCTGCTCTGTCATGAGGGTGACGATTAAAGGGAATGCAACTAACTCTAGCCTTAACCTTAAGTCAACGCTATACCAAACACTTAACTATCCCTAACTCTACGCTCTTGCCTAACCCCAACTCTAAGCCATCCCTAAGCCAACTCAAACCCTAAACTTGAAGTTCGCTTCACTTATATACTGAAGCCTATACTGTTTTAAGAGATTCATGCCAAACATTGCTAACGATTTTCTAAAAGAAGCATTTATATTTACAGGGAAGCCCGAACCTTGAAACGCAACGACATGCTATCGCTTGTTTACCCGGTTTCATTGCAATCATGGGAGATGAAGCTCATTGCCTGCTTAAAGAGGAAATAAGTCCCCTCATTCGCTCTTCAAGAGCAAGTGTTAGACACGAACTGGCAAAGATCTGTGGAAGTGTTGCTTGTGTGTTGAGTAGCAATTATCATTTTAATTTCTGTGCTGCCAGTGAAGATGGCAATAAAAAACCACTTGAGTTTGGTTATGAAGTTGTTTGTCATGCTTGTAGAGAAGGTAGGTGTT